>VWYE01022672.1:23643-39427 GCA_013398995.1 Alaudala cheleensis | reverse complement strand
GGGGGGGGGGGGGGAGCCGGGGAGAGAGAAACCGGCGATAAAGCAACTTTCCCTGCAGGGCTTTGTGGCGGTGGGGGCCGAGCCGCCGCGGAGGGCGGCGCGGGGCCGCCCCGCTCCAAACTTCGCACCAATCCCCGGGAACCCCCGGCAGCCCCCGCCCTCCGCCGGCTCCGCTCCCCTTAACCCTTTGCGGGTGGCAGCGGAGCGCTCGGTGCGCCGGGAGCGGGCAGCGCGTCCCGCAGCCCCCGCCGCGCTCCGGAGCCGCCGCTGCCGAACCTGGCAACCCCCGGCGCTGCGGTGCCGATCTCGCCGTGCCCCGGAACCTTCCCCTCCCCGCACCTCTGTAAGCCCAGCGGCGGCAGAGACCTCCGACCCCGCAGCCCCGAGCCTGTGCCGGCCCAAGCACCCCTCTCCCCAGGCCAGGAGAGAGCCCCGGCCGTGGGAACCCGGAGCGCAGGCAGCGGGGGAGAGACGGGGGGCAGCAGTCCCGTTTTGATCTCTGGGCTTGGATGCAAATGATGCCAGAAAGAAGCTGGCCTGGACTGAATTAAACCGAGTGGAAAATAAACTGTGGAGATGTCAGTTCCTTATATTAACTGTTACAATTATTTATTATTTACTTTCAAACATGACTCGGCTGATGCATCCGCTCTTGCAGCAAATCACTCTTCTCACAGGATCAAAACCAACCTGGCAGAATTCACCAAACAGACTAAACAAACGACAAGAAAAAATACTGCCTCCATGGCTAAACTTTTTGTACCTCAAAAGAAACATCATTGCTGTTGATGTTATAGTTTCTTAGATCTCTTACTTGATATGCTCCAGCATGAAGACCTCCTCGAAAACAAAGTTGTCTCAATACTAGTTCAATGTAATAGGCACCAGGAGAACGCCTAAACCCAAGCCAAGAATTAGTTTGAACATCTATCTTATCTATTTTGTTAGGATTATGAAATCACACTCTCTATTTTTATTGTTATTACTAAATATTTATACTGAGTGGTTCCTGACAACATTAAATCTTGATACACAAAATCAATGTGAAAAAACATGTAAGACTAAACATATAAACCCCTTGAGCCAGAAACAAAGCAGCTGACAACACTGCTTTTGTATTTTACATATTTATATCATCATTTTTATCATTAAAGTTAATTCAGCTGAGAAATCCCAGATGGACTCCTCCCATCAGGCAATAACTTCAGCCTCATTCAGTTCAAAGACAGTGTTGACTGAGGGAAACCTTCAGGACTTAACCTACATGGTCATGTTCATGCCATGCCTTCTGATAAAATCACTAACTTGCACCAGAATGAGAGCTCAGCTTCGTGCTACATCTCAGGCCATGATGTGTAAAAACACTTCTTTGTAACATTTTGCAGCCATTTCACCCCAAAGAAGTCAAGGTCTTTGTCCCAAGGACATCACCACACAGGTGATCCAGCCCTCAAACTATCTACAGAACCTCTGGTTCCATGCAGACTGAAGCCCAAAGCACCCTCAGTTCTGGGGCAGATGTGGGACATTGTTTCATGGGCAGGTTTCCCACCAGTTTAGAGGGACCTGACTGAGCTCCTACTCCTCGTCTTGTTTTTTGAGCCATGCACAAAGACGGAGGCTTAAATCCCAGACACATCATGACTATCTTGTCTCACACTGTCTAGACTTGGGTGAGCTCTCTCTGGGCCTCAATCAGCTCTGAAAGAAAAGATCTTCTTCCAACTCAGGCTGTGCCCAAGCCCAGCACCAAGCACACAGCTGAGGTTGGGCAGAGAGGATAAAAATCCCCTGATGGATCCACTCCCAACATCCTCACTTCCTTATAGAAAATCATGTGTGCCTTTGGAGGTTCCAACACGTCCCAGACTGAGAATTTCTCCTCGCAGTACAACTATAAAGCAGCAGCCTTCCTGCAGTGTGAGGTTCTGGGAGATGAAGGATTACACAGGTGGTACACAAGAAGTTGAAAAATTATTCAGGTGCCTCAGCACTTTCAGATGCCCTTTAACACCCTTCCTTGGGCATACAGAAGCTTTTTAAGAATCTGATTCCAAGTGATGTTGCAAAGAGATTACATGAGGCAGGGAATGGAGCCCACAACTTCCATACTCCAGGCTAAAGTAATCGGAAAAAAAACCTTTCTGACATTAAAATGTCAGCACTATTTTTTAATTTTTTTTTTCAGGGGCTTGTGAGTACCAGAAAGAAAGTCTGAAACCATGCTGTACGCTTCATCCATCTCAATCCCAATACCATAGCAAAGGAATACATGTAAAATATTGATACAAGAAAAATAATTAATATTCCTGAAACAGCTCCTAGTTTATCAGAAACAAAATCTCATGTTGTTTTCCCAACACTTCTACCTAAAAAAGGAAACATGCAGAGCTGTGTTTTTCTTCTGGGCTGGCTGTAATTTGCAGGATGATTGAGTAGTCTGAAAGTCAACAGCCCCAGTTTGCTCCTGCACCCCACGGTCCTGAGACAAGGCTGTGGGAAAACAGCTTTCTGGAGCTGACAAACAAAAACTAATGCTAAGCAACGAAATACATGTTCTCCACATGGCCTGAGAAGGAGCCTAACAGTCCATTTGTATCCCAGTTGTCCCCAAAGCCCTGTTTCCAGACCGTGGCTTTTCAGATTTTGCATAGCTGTGATGGTCTAGTGAACATCCATCCCTAGAGTGATTTTCCTTATGTCTCCAAAACCACAATCTGGACTTTTTCCAGCTTTTTTACCTCTTTCGTCACAGGAGCTGCTCACCTCCACTATCCCAGAACCCCATTTCCCCTCTCATTTTCCCCCTTTCAGCTTGATTGCTTGGCCTTTCCTTTCCCCCTGCAGACGACCTGGGAGCCACAGCACCTCCAGACTGTCACTCCTGACCTGTTCCAGTGTTTGGTTTTTTTTCCGACTGCAGGTGGCAGCCACGCAGCCGGATTCCCGGTGAGACCCAGCGCTCCCCGGGGCCGCAGTGATCCGAGCGCCTCGGGCTGGCAGCAGCGCCGTGCCCTGAGGAGCACGGGGCCCCGTGGCACGGCTCCATGGGGACATGCCACCGGGGCGGAGGGCGAGCGGGGCTGGGCGGCTCCGCGCAGCTGACGGAGCACGTGAAGGTAGATGGAAGGGCATGACCAGGATTAGCGCATTCCCTCCACCTGCCACCCCGACCATGCAGCCCTCCTCTGGTTACCCAGCCACGTGGGGACGACCTGAGCATCCCTCCCGGATGCCTGGGAGAGGGGGTTTGCTCTTGGATGCAGGGAGAGGTGAGTAGCGTGACTGATGGGGCAGAGGGCAGGTTTCCCTGGGCGGATCAGTTCTGATAAAAAGCGTTTGGCGTGTGACAGGGCAGCACAGAAAATGTCACGGCTGGGAAGACAAGGAGGACAGAACACACTTTTCCATTTGCACAACACCAGAGTCACTGCTCTGCTCCAGCTGGGTCTATAGCTGAGGCTGAAACAGTGTTTTTCAGAGAAAGCAGTATTCTATGAGAGCAGAATCACTTTCTTCCCTATATGTGGTAACTGAGATCTAGCTATAATATTCAGCAGGGATGAATGGGCAGATGCAAGGATCAAACAGGTTGATAGAGCACTGAAATCTATGTCACATGTCAATATACATTCCATCTCCCTTAGAGGAGCTTTGCTCTAAGCAGTGTTGCAAAGAAACAAATGGTTCATCATGTGCATACAGTTTACTTTTATACACAAATCGTGAATGCCAATGTCTGACAGAGGGGAAGGATGGTAACAGGGTTAGATGTCCTATCATCCAAACCTTGGATGCTGCGCAGAATGCTGGGAGGTCCCACTTCCCCATGGCCATTGTGCCAGGGCTTTCATGGCTTTACACAGGCACAAATGATCCCTCTGCTACCTTGTGGTCTTTGTGCTGGTCTGAAGCACCACCAGGAGAGAGTTCCCAGCCCTTTCAGCGAGGACCAGTCGCACACAGTGCCCAGCCTCGCTGTGCCTGGAGAATGTGCTTGCATTTCTCATCAGTGCTAAATTTGCACATGACGGCATCTGCAGGAAATCATTTCCACCATCCCCAGTTGGGCAGGAGGCCCCATCTCTCTTGGCCAGGTTAGGCACGCTGTGTCAGCACTCCCTGGCACTGGGGAAACGTGACAGCCCTGAGCAGAGTCCAAGAGGTGCTCGGGGAATTCCAGCCCAGCCCAGCCCAGGAGGGTGCATCTCTCTGGCACTGTGAGTCCCTCATGCTGCCTTCCCAGTGCCTGCCACATGAATTTCAAGGTCTCAGTGCCTAGGACACACTACTCAGCTGCTTAGCTGATGTCTCCAAGGTGGGTGACAGCAGAAGGAAACTCCTTGCTCCAGGCTAAGCTGAGCTCTCTTCCTGAAGGCAAAGCTCGCTTGTGCAGGAGAAACAACATCCCAAAGCAGCACCACAAAGTGCAGATCAGTATTCCCTGGGTGACAGCTTCAAACAACACTCTCTGCTCCAAAAGGGTATATAAGATGGTCCCAGTATAATAAAACACTACAATCTATGCAAAGTTCTCCTTCCTTGCAGGAAAGGTAGGAAAAAGGAAGGGGTTTAGATCAAGCAGTCTAGATGGATCAACACACAGAAGGTTTTAGACCCACAGGGCCCAGACCTCGTCTGCTTTTTCTGACTTCTCTCAGTAGATCTAAGAAAAGATACAACATCTCCAACAAAATCTGATTCCCTTCTACCCAGCAACTACACCATGATCACAGGAATAAACCACATCTGAGCACCATTTCCACACTCCTGGAAGATGCTCACCTTTTAAAGATGAAGAATATGGTACAAAAAGCTTATGGCAGACTGGGTCACCATTTGTTTAAAAGAGTTATACTCCTTCTTTTGTTAATTGTATCTCACTCCTTCATATCTCTTTGCATCACTCTGTACATCCTTCCACTCTTAAATATTTGCAGGCAGTTCTGTAACTCTGCAGTTGTTCAAACTACAAGTAGTTAAAGTTTCCAAATGTTCTCCATAAACACATCCTTCCTCAGGCCCCTTATCCTTTATATCACTCAACACTGGTTTCTTGGAGTCAGTCTGACACTGATGTATGAAGGATTTGATTTTGCTTTCCTTCTACATCTGGCTAGAACAAGAATAATCCCACTGGAGCCATTGGAATCATTCTAAGTGAGAAAAAAACCCTGATCAAACCAACAGACTCATATGAGCAGCCACTACTCAGTTCAGGTAGGCTGAGCTGAAGATTAAATATGCAACCTTTGAGTCTAAATATCTCATTCAGGGAGGAGACCCTAATTTTGAAGGCCTAAATCTCCTCTAACTGCTTCCTCACATCATCCTCCCGTTCAAGGAAATTTGTACACATTGATGCTGGGTTTAGCAAACAAATGTAGCAAACATGAAAGAAGATTTGTGAAAAATAATTAAAGAAGAAAAAAAGCCAAATATCAACAGACAGAATGAAAAACAGAAATGGCAAGCATTAATTGCTGAATAGACGTGAGGAATGTTAAGGGAAACTGTTTGGGGATTTATGTTCAAAAAAATAAGACAACTTCCCAAACTATTTCCTTTCAAATCTCTCAGCATTTTCCATAAATTCCATGTGCATGTGTGGTGCTCTCTGATAACATACAAATCTGCATGCATAAACTGTTTTGAAGTGTTTGTACAGTTCCATCCAAAAATATGACTATATGTTTGTGTTTTAATTGTCAGCAATGGCAGATTAGGCAAGAGCCACATGCATCATGTCAGGGGCACTGACTAAGTTTAGGTGGTACAAGCACAACCTCCCCCCTTCCTGGCTGGGTCATGATAACAAAGAGAAACCAAATGATCTGAAGGACAAACCAGCAGCAAAGCAGCAGCACAGCCCCTGCTCTCAGTGACAGGGGTGCTGGCCCAGACAAACCCCCTGAAACCAATAAAGCCATTTCAGATTTGTACAAGTTGTTACCAGGAGCAGAAATTTGCTGATTTCCAGGTCAGATGTCAGAATTTTTGCAACTCTGCAAAAAAAATTAAGTTTGGGGGAGGGTAGGTGGGGGGAGCAGGGAGTGACACTTTGCCTCAATCAGTGTTGTTTGAAATGTCTTTCATTTATTCACATTCTTGCTGAAGCCCAACTTTAGTTCCACTCTATCAGGAATATAATGCAGCTGCATTTTCTGGATGGGAACACCACCAAAAATATGTTAACTATACAGTCAACAGCTATGTCTTGTTTGCTCTCCTGCATAAAAACCACACAGAAATGATCCTCATAGGAAATTTCTATCTGTATGCAAAAAGGAACAATAGGAGAGACTGGGATGGGAAATGCTGAGAAATGGGGTGGGAGAGCTTTCTCCCCAGTGAGCATCTTGTTCCAGCTTGCCTGGACTGGCAGGAGCTTTGTTTTGCATAGGGTTTGTCTGAGAAACTTTCTTTGATTGCCTCAAATAGAGGTCCAGCCAGGGCTGCTGTGGTGCAGAAACAGAGTTTGCAGGGAAGATGCATCCATCACCTCAATGCTTTCAGTCCAGGACATTCCTCTTGAAGATGCAATTTTTCTGAAGCTTGTGGATGACCCTCAGCCCACACAGCCACCACAACAGCTCAGCTGTGGTTTTGTTCCTGATGGGGGATGAGGTGCCTGTGGGGGAAGCCCTGAACTCAGTGGGGACTTCTTGGCCCTGCAGTTGCTCAAATGTTCATTGTGCTGGTGTTGTGCCCATGGCTTCATCCAGCAGCACTGTTGGGGTGGCTGGGTGTGCAAGGCAAGGCTGGGGGGAGGACTCTCACATCAGGAGGACAAACCTTGATGGACATGAGGAGCTCTGCCCTCTTGCCCACAGCCCAAGGAGGATGGATACACAATCCACCATGGCATGAGGCACCAGACACTGCGTGGGGAGCACCTGGCCCACCCTCCCCAGGCACAGGGAGGGTTAAATATTAACCACACCAAGTATGCTCAGGCCTGGCTATCCCGTGGGCTGGGCAGGAGCCCCCTCAGCCATCCCCAGCAAAGGGAAGAGCAGAGAGCACACTAAGGAGCCTTGGAAATATGCAAGGAGCTGCCAACATTTGCTGCCAAACACTTTTATCTTTCGACAAAGATAAATCTGTTGCTTACTTAACCCAGTCTTTATGAAACTCACAGCTCTGGGTTTCCAAAATAACAGGAGCAGAGTAGGGCTGGCTGGTCTCCTGGTGAGCAGCAGATGTGCACAGGGCAGTGAGAAGGTGACAACGTATCTCATGAGGAAAATGGCTGGAGAGTAAATCCTATATGATAGAAATAAATAAGAACTTAACCTCCACAGGCCACAGGACTTACCTTCTCATGTTTCTGTAAAGTGCAGGTGTCTGTTTACTTAAGAGAGCTATTAAGATTTAGTGTTAATAACAAAGAACAAACAAATCTGCTACTCAAAAAGAGTAATGAACATAAAAATCTTGCATGGCAAGGAAGATGTAATGCAATAGTGAGAGAGCAAAAGGTGACATAAATACATAAAAGGGTGTCCTCAGCTGTCACACAGTTTGTAACCCAAGGCCAGAGGGAAGAGAGATGTGGGGACACAAGGCACAGCACCCACTGCAGTGCTGGCTCTGAGCTCCAAGGTCTCACTGGGGTGATTTTATCCATGTTCTACACAGCTGTGAGTTCAGACAGATTAATGTCATCCCAGGGTTTGGGTGTGGAGCTTTGGGGCCTGCCTCCTCCACGAGGTCCTACATCTGACTGACCAGGCATTACCCATTTGCCAGAGCTTTTGCCAAATCTCAGGCTTCCTGCAAAAACGAGCCAGACTCCACTCTCATTTTCAGATAATTTGCTTAGTTTTTACAGGGATAGGAGCTGCAAAACCACTACAAATACTGGGAATAGAAACTCCCTCTTAGCTATAAATCTCAGTGGTCCCAGGAAATACTGATTTTCTTTTAATACAACAGTTATTATCTAGCAAGAATACAGCCCCTCACTCTGCCACTCATGACCCAGGCTGAACCTGTTTGGCCTGTGTTATTGTGCTAGTGTAATTCAGTGGAAAAGAGATTGGATTAAACAGGCAGCTCTGGAGGAGTAAATAAAGGGAACATGCTTTAAAGAGTAAATAGACAAGTCTGGGTATAATGGAATAACTCCTGGTCATGCTAAATCAAAGAGAAAATAATGCCCTCACTAAAATCTGCTCATGGGTGTTTGTCTCTGCAAGGAAGAGAACCAACAAAACCCAGAGGGGAGCAGAGGGTGCTCTGGGGCTATCCACAAATCCACACTAGAACCAGTACCCAAAAAAAAAGGAAGTCTAAAAGAAAGGGAAAAAAAAAAATAAAAGAGGCAACTTCACTGTAGCAGCCAAGCTTGTGCAAAGGAATAAACCACCCAATTTCTGAATGAGCTGCACAAGTTTCCCAAGATGAGTGTATAGACAGCTGGGTTACCTCCAGGTAGTTTCTCACTGATTCTAGATTAAATCTGTTTAACAGCAGAAATATTATTTCCTTTCTTTCCTGCCAGCCCTACAGCTCAACCTGTAGTGGTGGGTTGAGTTCTCAACTTCACCTCCCCTTTTCCTTTCACACTTCTCCAGCAAAGCCAGGAGCATGTTTGATGTCTGAAGGCAGTAAGGGGATTTTCCTAGCACAGGGAATCCTACAGGACCAGCCAGCAGCTTCTGTCCAAGCCAACAGCACAATGTCCTAGGCAGGAGAGAGGCCTGGGAGGAGTCAGTGCTCCCTGGCAGCCTGAGCATGAAGATTCCAACTTTAGGAATGGTGAGCTGGCATCATCAATCAGCTCAGCTGTAAAGTCAATTGATTTGCCTTCCTTCACAGGCAGTTTTACCCCCAGCAAAAGAAGAAGCTGCTGATATAAAACTCACTGCATTCCACCCCCCTGCTCACCAGGAATTTATACTCTAGGAGGACTGCAAGAGAAATGGGGCACTCATCTCTCCAGGACCAAAATAAGAGAAAATATTTGTCTGCAAGCCAATGGCTGATTCTGCCTGTGTTCACTCCTCTGTAACCCCATAGTGCATCCTGGTCTGTCTCCAGCCCTGGGTTGGCTTGCAGAGAGCAGGGGAAAAGATTTCAAAATCAACTCTAATACTGCTCCTATGAGCATTAAATAGCCAAGTGGGGTGAAGCAATATGTGGAGTCGCATTTCAGAGCTGACATCCACATTTTCATGCAGTGGCATCAGAAAAAGCACATTGTGCATGACTCGGGGACATTTGTTTCCCATCAGCTGCAGAGGAAATTCTCAGCACTGTAAAGGTGTGAGGGTACTTCCCATGGGAAAATGGCACAGTGAATCTGGTAGCCAAAAATGAAGTTCTCTTCCTCATTTCTGTAGTGACTTCAGTGACAGGGCTTTAAGGAAGAGTTTTGACAATGTGCAACATTGTTATATGTTGGCTCGATTTTATGGATGTATTGCCTGTCCTCTGCTAACAAGGGAATAGGGATCATCATTTCAGCTGAAAGACATACAAGTGCAGGAAGGCTAAAAATACACAATTTTATGCAGGCATAAATGTCTTCTTCATAAATCATTTGCTATTATAAAAAGGGTAAAAATGTTTGAACCTCTTGGAGTCCTGATGTGGCCATAAATTGAGATACCCAGATTACAGACACAACCACCCCTAACTGAGCATAGCACTTAGAGTGACTGCATGGAGAGGAGGAATTCCACATATTGTAAAGTTATACAGTGCAAAAGAATTCTTCAAGGAATACGACATCCTGAGCCTATGACAAGGAAATCCAAGCCAGGCATTAGGGAAAAAGTGAATACATTTCAAGGCCAGGCAGAATTAGCAGGATGATCAGCCTGAAAAATCCAAGGTGCCTAAACTCAGCCGTACTTTCCAAGGAAGTGGAGTGAGTGTGACTGTGTTGTGTGATCCAGCACCAAGGGGAGGGACTTGGGTTTTGGACACCAAAGCATGAAAGGGTCCTCAGGGCACCAGTTCAGAAAAGATTCAAAAGCAAAGAGGTAACTAAAACTGCAGGTCAGCATTTCCAAATCACTGGCCATGACTCCTGGGGGGAAGAGCCATGCCAGTGGTGTGCTCTGGCAGGACACTCAGCTCTGTGAACCCCTGTGCACAGGACAGATGGACACTAGTGCAAGGAGTGGCTCACCAGATCTTTCACCAGCTAAAAGTTCCTCACAACCAGTCCTAGAGTCCTCTTTGCTTTCAGCTGGCCAAGATTTACTCCCAAAGTGAATATTTTCCCAGCAAAACTGCAGGGCACACTCCTGTTGACACCATCTCCCAGCAGCACACAAGCTGTGCCTCATGAGAAGCCCTCTGAAAGATGCTTCTTCAAGATGGGCTGTAGGAAGTTTGGGTGCAGGAAGCAGGGCTGCATGGCTTGGAACTCAGGAGCCTGGAGAGAGAGCAGCATCCTTCAGCACAAACACAAAGCTTAGTCTGTGAAAAATGGCTTGTCCAGAGAATGTGGAACAGGAGAGCATTTGGGATGGTGTCTGTAAGAAGAAAATAAGAAGACCCTTCTATTTGAGTAGAGAAACATTATTGCTAGCACTTGTATCCTTGTAGAATTACTTTTCCTAAACATAGGTCCATGCTCTTCTGAAGATACAGCCCAAGTTTAGTCTAGTATGTGCAAGAGCATCTTAGTTATGAGCAGCTACTTCTTGCACAGTTCTCAGGGGTATGCTGTGACTTACAAGTTAAAACATGTTTATTTGATCTGAATAAAGTTTTGTGGGTCAGAAGTGACACAAAACTAAAAGTGTTAACCCAGTTCCATTTGTGGCAAATCCCTTTGAAGGCAGAATTGCAGTTGATTATAGTAATGAACTTTGGTAGAGTGGTTGTCCACAGGCCTGGAAATGTGTATTCCATTATTTTGCCATTTAGTAATTGAGTCCTAGGCATCAGAGCAGTGAACCATGTACTTGGGAGTTGGACAACACAGGTTTTCACTGGAGGAGGGTTTGCCATCCAAGAAATACCCAAGCTACAGCACAGAGCATGGATAAGCCAGATACCAGCCCTTTCCCTCTCACTGCCACTTCAGATGTCAATCACATGCAGGCTCCTGATTTACAGCCATTCATGCCATCCCTCTTGTGAGCTGGAAGTGAGAATGCCTGTGTGAAGTCCCGGATGCCACCAGAGAGTGCAGGACACATGGTGTGAAGGGTGTAGGTGTAGGGCAAGTGGCTGACACCATTGTCCCCTAACAAGCACAGTTTGCACAAAGAGCAAACTGAGCACACGGGCTAAAGCTGACAAACTGTTGGTCAGAGATGAGCTGCAGCTCCAGAATTCATCTCTGGGTCCAAGTCTTTCCCACAGCTCAGGAACATTGGGTCTGGAGCTGTCATTCAGCCTGTTGGAGACAGACAGTCTCGCAGAGACACTGTGGGACACAATGGTTTCTAGTGCCTGATCCAAATACCTGCATGAGCTCATGGCACTCCCAGCATCTTCCTCTTCACCTCTCACTGCCCTGACATGTCCCAATCAACTCACCCCAGTTTGTATTGTGTTTAGAGAAGCTTTGCAAACATTTCTCATCTTTGCTGGGAATTTATTTCTTCATCCCAGTTTGTCCTGAAGGTGGCCTAGGAAATGGCATGTTATTCTAGGTTATAAGGAACTGCCCATGGCTAAGAATTCCCCTTCCTCACCATGGCATTAAGACAAAAGAGAAAGGGAGAAATAAATGCCTCTGAGTCTCAGTTATGGGTGAGCAATAGAGGGGTGGTTTATTCCTCTGCTGCTGAACTCTCCTTGAGGTGCAGGGTCAGCCATCTGAGCTCCATCAGAGGCAGTATGCCACCACTTTGCTCCTCACATTCAATACCATGGGAACTGAGTTTTGTGATTTCCAAGGCCACATCAAAAGTTATTGGCCAGATCCCACATGGGAATAAGTCCTCTGAGACCCAGAAGTGCTAATGACCAAAAGGAAAAACAGGTTAGAAGCTCTGCAGAGAGTCTTCCAATGTGCTAAGATGGGTATTGATGATCATTGGAACATTGGTGTGGCTCAGTGCAGACTCTGTGCAGGCACGTCTCCATTGTGCTCCCAGTGCATTCCAGAGCCACCTCAATTCCTGTCAATGTCTGATTATCCCTCCCTTCCCTTCATAGCTAAAGGAAACATTGAAAATGCCAAGATTTACTTTTGTTTATTCTTTCTTTATCCATCTCTCCCTCTTAGCTACTAAGTGCTGCACAGCCTCTGTTCTGCCATGTACAGCAGTAGTGTGTGAATAATAAATAACAATGATATGCTTTCAGCCAGAAAATAAACCCCATATGTGTCCTCAAGTATCTCTTTTCTCTTGAAGTATTCATGCAAACATTGGTTCCAGAGACTGTTATAATCCTGTTTACTTGTCAATGCTCAGAGTGAGCATGTAATTACAGTTCCACTGTAAGATACTTAACATGTAATTCAATGGCAAAGAGCTGCCATGTTATTATAGTCTTCTAAGTTTGGATTTGTGCCCTGAAATCTAAATTAGTCCCAACAATTTCTGTTCAGAGGAGGATAATTTAATGCAAATATTATCAAGCACACCAAAGAGAGAATTTCACCAACTCAAGAAAAAAATGTGAGCAAGTAATTTTTAATTTTTTTAAGTTTGTTTTGCCACCACAGTTTTCTTGGACTTGAATCTCATTAGATAGGCAAAGAGTTTGTGTTTGAGTATGATGTCAAAGTGAAATTAAAACTGTCAGTGGCAATCAGAAGCTTTGGGAATCAGTTCTTTCCTTGAAGACAGGCACAAAACCCCCGGCACACATCTCTTATGGTGATGCCGAAGTGCGACCTTGATATCAGTCCTGAGCTAAAAGAAAAGGAAATAAAGGAAATTATAGGTATATCTAGCCTTTGCTCACTCATTCACCCTGGTGTAGCTGTCTCTAGGATCTGTCATTATGCTACTGCCTGTCAGACCATCATCATCAACTCCACTAATTGGGCCCTGCCTTTAAAATAATCCATCCTCAGCACCACAACACTTGGCACTCCTACGGGCCTGTTCATTCAAGACTCTCCGAGGGCTCCACATGTCCCGACTGCTCAAGCACTACACTGTGCCCAGGAATTTGGTCAGAGGCACAAGAGGGGCAGCTGTGCTTGCCACAAGACAGTTACACCTTTGCCTATGGTCACAGGCTGCTCGAGGAACAGAAGGAGGACTCCAGCTCCTTTTTTGCATGCCCAGCCCCAGGTTTTGTTATGAGCCTCAGTTTCCCATTTCTAAAAGGAACTTCAGTCTTTCAGCCTTTCCAAGGGCAGTCTGACACAGCCATGGGACAGCTCAAGAGCAAGTGAGTTATCTACAGCCATGGAATTGCCTGGGTCTCCTTCATCTTTCAGCAAAGTTGCCCTTCCCAAGCCACTCCCTGGCTCCTGGAGCTCATTGCCAGCCCTTTCAGAACAAAAATAAGGCAGGCAGTTTTCTTACAAAGTGGTGGAGGCCACAGCTCAGCCAGGAGTCCATGGGATGCACGGGAGGAGAGGAGAGGAGAGGAGAGGAGAGGAGAGAGGAATATGGTCCCAGAGCGCCTGCCAGCAAGGCCAGGTGTGCAGCACAGCAGCAGGGGGACCACGGGCCATGAGCTGGTGCTGACAGCCCGGGGTCCCTGAGGCATCAACTCTTGGGGTCTCACATGCATCTGCTCACATGGAGGGTTTGAGATTTGCTGTGGGGATCAGTAGGCAGCTGGGCTGCTGCCAGGCTCAGGCAAGCTGGAGGGGGTGTGACCCCATGGAAATCATGCAGGCGCGTGGATGGATGTGCACTGTCCTCACCCTTGCATGCACACAGACACATGGGGAGAGGGAAGAGGTGAGTGTAGAGCTGGCTTGGATGCATTTGCAGAAACACAAGAAGACTCCAGGAAGAGAGATGAGTGACCAGCAATACAGAAGCCATCACCTGAGAGCCCCCAAACACCCCTTGGAAAATGCCTGGCCATTTAGCTCTCCTCTGGGCAACTCTCCACTCTTAGAGAGAGCTCGCTGATGGTCCAGGTTCATACAGCAGTTACATTGTGCCATCTTCTGGTTAAAGGCTGAGGACTCCCTCTCCAGGAGCCCTGCTTCCCTCCAGCACGCAGGGAAAGGTGTTTCCTCATGCCTTCAAGAAGTGAGATCTGGAGATGTCGGGGCAACTCGGCGGCTGTGGTGTAACATCACCTGCAGAAAGGAACCACAAGCCCCAGGCAGTTTGTGAGGATCACTGGGACGTAGGAGCTGCCAAACACAGCCCTGGTCTGCCAAGCCTGATGTTCTTGCCTCCAGGACAAATAACATTTGAGCATATCTTTTCAGTGAGACACTGAGATACCCTTATACCCATTTGGCTGGCTGTGCACTTATGAACTACCTGTTGATGATGAGCAAACCCACAGAAAATTTAAAATATAGTAGACTCAGCAGGGTCCTCAGAGACAAAACATGTTCATCTCTCTAGTAAGGAAAATCATAAATATCCATGAATGCATGAGGACACATGTTCAGAGCCAATTACTCATGTGGATCATGAATATGGGGAGCTGGATGTTCCCAACCCAACCTTTGTTGCAAAAAAACGAAGATACAAAACTGCAGAAGGATATATGATCTTGGAAAGAGAGTTCTTCATGGAGCAATAACAGGTCTGAATGTGCAAGCCTAGACTTGATGCACGAAAGTTAACTGACAAATCGTCTTGTTTTTTCAGTAGCACAATTTATAATGTAAGTTTTAAAACACAGCTCCTGAAAGAGGAGTAATTTCCAACACTGCCACATCACACCCAGCTCTGACCTCACTTGCACCAACACAGCTCACTCGATTTCAACAGCAGCATTTCTCCACCTACCAGGATCATTTTGCAGAAGTAGGTGTGCAGGATGATGAGTTCAAAAGGAGCTAATTGGGCACAAAGACAGACAAATTAGAAACAAAGACTTCACTAAACACTGGTTAAGCAAACACAGCTTCAGGGAAGATCCGTGCTAAGGGTTGTCATCAGCAGTGCTACTGTGAGCTGGATGAAGTAGGTGCACAGCAGTCCCCACCAAAAAGCTGGCACATAATGATGTTGCTACAGGAAACAGTATAAAAGGATGAAATCACCTCCTGTTCCAAGAAAGGGAAATAGCCACTACATTTCAGACACTGCAGAGCATGGGACCTGAGAGACCTGTGGCTGCGTTTGCCATCCTAGTAATATTTAATTACTTTTCTGTAATGAGCTCTGCAAATGTGTTTAGTCTCAAAATGTCTTTTTACAGTGTTCTGAAATTTGAAGTAAGTCAGGGTCGTTATGAAAGCAGTCTGATGATGTTGCACACAGGTATCAGCCAGTATCAAGGTACTGTTTTGCTCTTAGCTTAACTGAAGCTGGAGAAGCAGACAGAGATTTTTACAAGACTTACATGACTTCAACCTGGTCTGCCCACTTATAATCTGCCTGCACTTCCTGACATGCCGAGTATCTCCTTGCACAAGTCTGTCATCAGGAGGAGATGCGGGAACTTGTCCAGATTTTGAAGTAATTCTGTCAGTCTGTGCCCTCAGTGATTTGGCACAAGAGCAATGGGGGAGCTTGGATTGCACTGTGCTGCAGCACAGCCATGTGTGAGGTCTCTGGGCATTGCATGGAGAGCAGGAAAGGGCTCTCTGAGGCTGGGCTCACACTTGCATCCAGATCATCAACAGCAGAAGAAGGATTGGGGGTCTGAAGTTGGATATTTGGTGGGTACAAATGAGAAATGAAGCACATAACCATCTCCCAGCAAGGAG
>VWYE01022672.1:0-23461 GCA_013398995.1 Alaudala cheleensis | reverse complement strand
GTAGGAGCTGCCAAACACAGCCCTGGTCTGCCAAGCCTGATGTTCTTGCCTCCAGGAGAAATAACATTTGAGCATATCTTTTCAGTGAGACACTGAGATACCCTTATACCCATTTGGCTGGCTGTGCACTTATGAACTACCTATTGATGATGAGCAAACCCACAGAAAATTTAAAATATAGTAGACTCAGCAGGGTCCTCAGAGACAAAACATGTTCATCTCTCAAGTAAGGAAAATCATCAATATCCATGAATGCATGAGGACATACATGTTCAGAGCCAATTACTCATGTGGATCATGAATAGGGGGAGCTGGATGTTCCCAACCCAACCTTTGTTGCAAAAAAACGAAGATACAAAACTGCAGAAGGATATATGATCTTGGAAAGAGAGTTCTTCATGGAGCAATAACAGGTCTGAATGTGCAAGCCTAGACTTGATGCACGAAAGTTAACTGACAAATCCTCTTGTTTTTTCAGTAGCACAATTTATAATGTAAGTTTTAAAACACAGCTCCTGAAAGAGGAGTAATTTCCAACACTGCCACATCACACCCAGCTCTGACCTCACTTGCACCAACACAGCTCACTCGATTTCAACAGCAGCATTTCTCCACCTACCAGGATCATTTTGCAGAAGTAGGTGTGCAGGATGAGTTCAAAAGGAGCTAATTGGGCACAAAGACAGACAAATTAGAAACAAAGACTTCACTAAACACTGGTTAAGCAAACACAGCTTCAGGGAAGATCCGTGCTAAGGGTTGTCATCAGCAGTGCTACTGTGAGCTGGATGAAGTAGGTGCACAGCAGTCCCCACCAAAAAGCTGGCACATAATGATGTNGGATGAGTTCAAAAGGAGCTAATTGGGCACAAAGACAGACAAATTAGAAACAAAGACTTCACTAAACACTGGTTAAGCAAACACAGCTTCAGGGAAGATCCGTGCTAAGGGTTGTCATCAGCAGTGCTACTGTGAGCTGGATGAAGTAGGTGCACAGCAGTCCCCACCAAAAAGCTGGCACATAATGATGTTGCTACAGGAAACAGTATAAAAGGATGAAATCACCTCCTGTTCCAAGAAAGGGAAATAGCCACGACATTTCAGACACTGCAGAGCATGAGACCTGAGAGACCTGTGGCTGCGTTTGCCATCCTAGTAATATTTAATTACTTTTCTGTAATGAGCTCTGCAAATGTGTTTAGTCTCAAAATGTCTTTTTACAGTGTTCTGAAATTTGAAGTAAATCAGGGTCGTTATGAAAGCAGTCTGATGATGTTGCACACAGGTATCAGCCAGTATCAAGGTACTGTTTTGCTCTTAGCTTAACTGAAGCTGGAGAAGCTGACAGAGACTTTTACAAGATTTACATGACTTCAACCTGGTCTGCCCACTTATAATCTGCCTGCACTTCCTAACATGCCGAGTATCTCCTTGCACAAGTCTGTCATCAGGAGGAGATGCGGGAACTTGTCCAGATTTTGAAGTAATTCTGTCAGTCTGTGCCCTCAGTGATTTGGCACAAGAGCAATGGGGGAGCTTGGATTGCACTGTGCTGCAGCACAGCCGTGTGTGAGGTCTCTGGGCATTGCATGGAGAGCAGGAAAGGGCTCTCTGAGGCTGGGCTCACACTTGCATCCAGATCATCAACAGCAGAAGAAGGATTGGGGGTCTGAAGTTGGATGCTTGGTGGGTACAAATGAGAAATGAAGCACATAACCATCTCCCAGCAAGGAGCTTTGAGCTTTGCTAGTGACTGACCACTGCTGTTATCCAGTCATCTCCCATGAATAAATCCCTCCCTACTCATTGCATCATTGCTTGAACACTGTGGTGGTAAAATATGAAGTGCTTTATCTTCCTGCAAGGGTACCAAATATCAGACCCCCTTGAGTATCAGCTTTTAAACCTTGCAGCATTTTTCTTTTGATCATTTCTATGCTTACATTTCTGTGATTGCATAGACTAAGACTAATTCAAATATTCCATATGGGGTCAGGGCTGTGGGCTTCTGAAATCAGCAATCTAAACATGTAATTATTTTGTTATTTACTGCAACTTTGAAACTTTCTTTGAACTGTTTTTTTTCCACTGAATCTACTTATGGGTTGCTGTTCATTCATTGATGCAATAGTTTTCCTCCTTTCCACTCCAGTCTGGCTCTGTCCTCCTACACTTCTGGCATCACAAGCTGACAGTTAAGTTTTTCTGCCAGGTCCTCAGCACTGTGCATTTTACAGGGTCCCTTGGCCTCACTCTCCCTGCCTGAGGAACTATCCCATTTCATCCCATCTCCATTCCTTGCTCTGATTGTGGCTGGAATTTTTGACCCTCTTTGTCATTTTGCTGCTTATCACCTGCAGCATTCCACCATGGGGGGAGTTCATGTCACCAGATCCTCATCTGATATCCCTGGTGAGGCCCCATTCCCAGTCCCCAGGCACTGCAGATGGTGCCCACAGCCCATGGATCTCCCTGATACTCTCTGGGACCAAGCAAAGGAGCAAGTCCCCACATGGACAGGCACTGGCATGGTCCTGAAGAGCTGAAATAAGAGTCACCTCTACTGCTGACCTCCTTGGCACCCTCTGTGCCCAGGGGAGCTCACCAACAGCGACAGCTCTCTGCTCAGGAGATAGTCTGAGCAAGGGGATTTTTATCCAGTTCCTAGCATGGTGCAATATCAAACACCCTGATGAATCCCAAGTACGTCCTGGGTGCACTAGATTCACTGCCTCTACCAAATTGGGAAGGCAACTGTACATTATTTTTGGCATGATTTGGTTTTCAAGTGCTGTCTGCCAGCCATTGGATACTTTCCTGCCAGTTGTTGCACAAACTCCTTCAACAGACTGTGAAGTCTGGACACTTCCCCAAAACAAACAAGCTAATTGCACAGAAGATGCCAAGACCTGATTTCACCGTCCTCTTAAAGGCAGGTGCCATATTTGTTTGCTGCCAGTCCTCAGATGTTTTTGACCTGGAGGTTCACTGACTTAATTTTTTCTGGCAGTTCTTTTCTCACTAGATGCGTGATCCTTTCATGTTGTCCAATTCCCACTGGCATCAGAGAGAATTTTGACTGATCTAGGGCTAGAGGACAGAGCCCTGGCTTTTTTTTTAGCTCCCCTAGGTGCATTACATCTCTTGATTTATGTGAGAAATGGTTACTTTGCCTTGGTGGAGAAACAAAAACACCCAAGTGTGAAAAGACAAGGCGACTGAAGACACAATGGTCGTGTCGTTCCTGAAATGTTCGTCTCGCTTCAGAAACAACACTCTGCACTCAGACCAAGTGATAAGTGGGGACACAGAATAAGCCAAAATAAACCTCCTTATCTTAAAAAAATTCAGCTTCCTAAAGCCAACCTGGATCTGATCTGTGTGAACAACAAGAGAATGTGCAAGAGCGCTGAGATATTTCTTAAAATAATATTACCATAGGACCCAACAAAATATAAACTCTGCCCAGAGAACAAAAGTTATTTGCAATTAGCACTGACACGATGCCCATGAGAGGTCAGATGGAGAGCAGAGCACTCACCCTTCTATGTCTTGCACTTTTAATTTGCAAACATAGGCAACGATCCTGTTGGGAGATACCTTGGCTGGACATCAAACAACAAGTGTTTCTCATTGTCTCTGAACTTCCTTTTAAAAGCAACAGGACTCCTCCCAGCACGTAAGGAGGCTTTGGTTAAAATCTGTGTATTAGACTGAATTCACCAACTCCACTGAGACAAGGATGGCTCCCAGTGTGTGGCATTGGTTAAGAGGCTTCATTACAAGCCCTGGCCCTGTGAAAAACTTCTTGGGTTGAATTAAAAATTTTTAAAGTAACTCTTGAGATATTCTTTGTGAATGATTATAAATCCCTCTTGGAAACCAAGTCAAGCCCTCAGGTGGTCTAAAGAGGCATGTCACAGAAAACTCAGTAAGGTCACTGAGTGTATGGCAGGGAAGATGTCCCACACCGTGCCTTGAAATCATTCCTCCTTACTCCCCTGATCCAGCATCATGGATGTCAACCAGAGGGATTTGTCTTGTTTGCACAGTGCAAACCCCTCCAGCACCAGACACAAATGTGTCTGCCCCAACCCCTTGCTCACCTACAGCACATGGATCAACCCTGGGCTGAGACATCTCTTTCTCTCTCTTGCCTTACTAGGAATCATTGCTTAAGATCTGCTTTTCTTGCCTGTCGTGCAGTCTTCTTTCCTTTATGCACAAAATATAAATGTAAGGGGGCACCCACATACATGTTTACATGCCTGTACACCAGACTGCATGTACAGGCTACATCTTTCTCTTTTAGTTAACATAACCTGTTCAGGGAAAAAAAGGGACACAAAAAATGTCATGTCATGAAAATGTTATTATCCACATGGCCCTGGTAGTTGACAAACTGACACCTCCGTATGATAAATGTGGATGTGCATCTTGGAATGAGAGTCCAGTGCGATCCCACAGGAGTCAATTCCATCAATGAGCTCAAACCAAGAAAATTCTGTTGCTTTGCCAAGAATTTTGCAGAGAGAGAAGATTTTCTCCTGGGACACTGTTTCCCAGCAGGACAGAGGTGAAATGGGACTTCACTTGTGCCCCTAAAGCCCATGTCCAACTTGTATGTGTGCTGGAAGAAGTCCATTTTCACAATCAAACCCTGAGGGGAGAGCACTAATGAAGCAGAGCATCCTTGGGGAAAAACTGTTTGTCCTTTTTTTGCCTGTCAGAGATCCTCTCAGCACAGTTTCAATCACACAACACACTCAGCAGTAATGTGGACTGAATTGTTGCTCCTCAGGGGTCTGTCTGCCAAGAAAGCTGAGGGATGACTCACGTAGTGGCATTCAGAGTGAGGGGAGGGAAAGACCCAGAGGTGAAAAATGATTCAAAAGCACAGAGGTTGAATTCCATGGGAGTACAGGTCAGTCCCACACACAATGCAGGAAAATGCCCTTGCAGTGCATCAGGGTGATGGAGCAGAGCAGTGGGTGGTGGAGAAATGCCTCCTTCTCCTGAGGCAGAGACAGCATTGCCATGAGGAGGCAAGTGATACACATCTGATCCACCATGAGCCAGGATATCCAGAGGGTATGGATGGTTCAAGGCTGAACCAGATCATTGGGAAGCAAACTGGTGGCAACCTGAAGTGGAGACTGGAAAGTTTTTGCTGAATTTCTTCCTAAATTACAGGAAAGATTCAGTGGGAGCATTCAGGAAATGGGCCAAGATGGGCTTCCCTCAGTCAGAGGTGGAAAATTCATTAGACCCACGTCACGTTGGCTCCACTGTGACCCATCTGTGTTGGAGAGAACCAGATGTGCCCCAATGATATTTCTGGGAGATGCACTCAATGAGTGCACCTAGAAAGCAGGCTGCACTAGGGGGAGAATCCATCCCCTTTTCTTCCAGGAACATTTGCTTTATATCCATTGCTTTACCCATAACAAATCTCCCCCCTTACCATTTACAGAGCCCAAGTGGCTCATCTTTTGCATTTCTTGCTGCTTTTACAAATCATGTGTAAAAAACCTGTACCTTCTTTCACATCCACTGTTCAAAGGAGAGAGTCAAGTAAGGGAATATGGAAAACTGTTATAAATCCTGTTATAAAACCAGTTATAAAACCAGTGGCTCCTTGTTACATCCCTGTCCTCTGCTTTCTTGCACATCTTTGTCCATTAAAGTCCCTCTCTGCTCACGTACCACCCTCCTCCAAGCCAAGCTGGGCATCTCACAGGAGGCAATGACACCTTGGGGGCCAGGAAGGGCCGTGTCAATTTTACAGAAAACTGGGCAAGTTCTGCAGAAATCACTCCTGAAGAGGCAGTTTTGCCTTGAAGCTAACATTGAATGCATGGCTGTGCTCATGGGACACCTGACACTGCCAAAAGGAGATTGGAGTGGGAAAACAAACCACCCCCCACCCCTCGGCTTGCTGCCAGCACCAAGTGTGCCCAACTGCTGCACAGGAAAGACCCCACCAGCTATGGAAAACTGGGTCAGGCTGCAGCTCTCTCATTGCTGGTGGGCACCAGGAAAATCCAGAGGGGCAGGTTCCCGGGCTGAGCAGCAGCCAAGCACAGCCCCCTCTGGGTGCAGAGGTTGGGGCTGGCTCCTGGACTCGCTGGAGCACGGATGGGGTTTGCTTTTGGCAGGGGGTGGAGGGGTTGCTGTGCCGTGGCGTCATGGCCAGCTGCTGACACCATGTCTGGGCCCAGGCAGTGATTAGAAGCTATCCCAGACAGAGCAGGGTGAGGGCAGGGGGGGGAGAGTGAGTGATGGATTAACCCGTTTTGAGTCACACTCTTTCTGAAGAGCGGGTTACTTTCTGCTCCAGCACTGAGTTACGCTAACAGGCATTGCTGAGAAGGGGCCTGAGTGAGATTTATTTATCTTGAATCCCTTTAAACATTTCAACACCCCATGGCTGTGCACCCAGCAAGCCTGTGAAACCACATGCCTCACAGTTCCTACCCCTCTCCCTGCTATTCCGTCCTGGCTGTTTCATTCCCTCCTTGCTGCAAGCCAGATTCCTTGTCAAAATTAAAACTTAAGGCATAGGAGGCACGCACTTGGCTCTCCCCTGTGCCCACCTGGTAGGGCCTGGTCCTGCCTGGGGGTGGTGGGACCTCTCATCAGCACATAATCACTGCTAAAAGACCCTCCTCTTTTTTTTTTTTCAAAGTCCAAGGCAATGTGGATACTGGGGAGCAGCACAGCATGGGACACTTCTTTGAAATGGTGTTAACTTTGGAGTGCCTCGTGCTGCACACAGGGTGTGCCTTGGGAAGAGCTCCTACATCTGCAATCCATCACCCACAGACCTGGCTGAGGAGCCAGTACAGCCCATTTTTTAACTTTGCTGTCCTCTGACTAAGGAAACACAGTGGGAATGGTTTATGGGCTGGCACTGAATGGCACAGGAGCCCCAGCACCCTTGTTTCCATCCAGCACCTTGGTTTGAAGGATGCATTGGAACCATCTGTACTCCTTGTGGGAACAGGGACCTGTCTGCTTCAGCAAGTTGCAGAAATGGAAAAGGACAACAGTGTTTTAAAGATTTTTTTTTTTTTTTTTTGCAAAATGAACAACCAAAGCACAGAGAGTTGCCCTACTCTTGCACTACTGAACTGATTCTTCTTGCCTTGGGCCTGAATTGAAGGGCATGAGGTTCAGCCCTACTATTCTAAGCTGCCAAAAATCTTCCCCCCACTTCCAAAAATATGACATTCACTACCCACCTGGGCAAGAATTCCTTGGGAACACAGGTGAACATTTCAGGCTCCTTCCTCCCAAGCATCCTCAGTACCTTCACCAGACTCTCTTGCCACACCAGCTGGTAAATTCTGGGCTTTTCTATCTTGTTGTTTCTACCACTTCAGCGTTCTAACACCATTTAGAACAATTTCATCCAAAGATCACAAAGTGCTTTACAAGGTTTAGTTAATTAAGCCACTGAAGTATTATTACATCTCTCTTACAGAGGAGAAAGTCAAGCAAAGATGTTAAATGACTTGCCAAACGTAATATGAGTCAGTAGCTAAGTTGGGAAAAAAACCCAGGAGTCCTGACTCTTAACCCATGGCTGTAAACCATTTTTCTCTATAAAACAGAAATTAAGCAAGCAGAAGGGTGGCAGCACAGCTTTTTCTTTTATTTGAGCTGCCTTACAATTAGGACAGCAATAGAAATATGGATTCTTAATCTTGAAACTTGAAACATTTGCTTAAAATTGACTGTGTGAACATTTTGGGGCCCTTGCTGCCTTTTGAAGCTCTCACATCGTGGACATATTTGAAGAAACAACTGTGATAGCAGGAGTTATGAGCTTGTTGCAGGAATGAGCGCTGTATTCTCTAGGAAGTGAGAGCAGATCATTGAAGCATCACTTCCAAACAGTCTGACAAATTTATGACATATCCCTGCTAACTAAAGGCATAAAATCCAACAGAACAAGTTGCTGTTTGTTCTCCTTGTTACTAAACAGGAAAAGAAGGAAACATAAAGGTAAATTCTCTCACAAAAAAAAGGACTCTTCCGCCAGCCCAGCCCAGCCAGAGGAACTGCTCCAAGTCTAAAGATAAACACGGCGATAGCAAGGGCATTTCCACAAGGAGGCCAAAGAATTTGAAAGAGGAAGGAGCAACTGGGACCCCAGTGAGCCATTTGCCTGTATCCTGCTGTCCATAAGTTTTATAAATTATGGGAGAAAAAATGCTGTGCGTAACTGAAAGCTGCCCCCAGACACCAATAATTTGTCTGACCTGCATTTAGGCGACCAATCCGCTCAGCTCTAACTACCCTTGGCAGCCTCGTGCCGGTCGTATTTTTACATGGATGAACTGTTCCTCAACAATTTCCTCCAGTGTGCTAGCAGCACAAACAGGCTTTTCTTTGCAAGCAGGTATGTGTGCCTTCTTTTTTCCAGTTACTTCTTTTCTCACACACGTGATGCATGTGGCCATTTGAGAAGAAAAAACACCCAGCCCCCGCGCTCTTTCCTCCTCCTAACAAGCTCCGAGCCCTGCTGCAGTTCTGTGGGACAGGGATGGAGGTTTGCTTAGGTTTGGACTCTCCTGGTTTAGGAGGCAACAGCATCACACTTTTCTTCCATTTCTCCAAGTCCTGTTTCTATCTTTCCCTAACATTTGCCTGCAGCATCATGGTTTATTACTCGAGAAACTTACAATCATAACGAGAGCCAGTACTTAGAGTCAAAAAAATTCCCGTTGCTTTCTGGGGTAATTCTGAGGCTGAATTAGATATCCAGAAAAAAATCACTGTGAAGAAGGAAAGGTAGCTAGGAAAGCTGTGCCATCACCCTTTTAAATCCAGAGCTTTTGTCCTATGTGTTTGCTCCTCATGGCCAAACCTTTAGTCCCTTGGGTCTATGAGACAGAAGATGTAGTGGGAAAAGCATAAAAGAAAGAAAGCAGATGGCAAGGGCACTGTCAGATGCACAAAGATATATAAAATATATATATATTTGCTCTTTCTGTGAAGGAATCCATCATAAGCACCAAATGCCCTATGACCTCAGGGTGTAAGTGCAGGATTTAGGGCCTTGTAGGAATGTGCCCTTGCTCTTTATTTAACACCAAGCGGGATTGTGCCTGTATGAAACCAACACATCCAGTGGTTTCCCGCAGACATTTTGATGATGGATTGCTGGCATCACTTGTTTTCTTTTGAAGGCAATTCATTTATCAGAGACAATTACTCAACTGATAAGTTCAGTGTGTTCAGCTGTTCGTGGCTACACAGCAGCTACGGGCCAATAAATATGAGCTGCAATTAGCTTGATTAATGATTTCAGATCACTAAACTGCAGCTTTGTTTAAGATAAGGCTCTAGGAAGCTTTTCTGCTGAATCTGGCAAGTTTACTGGCGTTGGTGACACTACCTTCATTGTAAGCACCCCAAGCCCAGCAGCTCCTTCAGTCTGACTTGGTGATAAAGCGAGTCCCAGTCCTCAGGACCTCTGAAGAGCTCAGCAGGTGTTTGGTGGGGGAAGCACAGAGACAGGGAGCCCCCTCCCATCTGCCACATTGCAAAGTGCTAAGGAAATTGTTTCCAAATGTCCCTTAATTTAGAAGTTTACTCCCTCCCCCACCCCGCCCCAGCCTCCTGTTTTACTCCTCTGGGCTGCTGACCTTCACCTCTTCTGCCATCCTTCAGCCGTCCCGATGCCGAGCCAGCCGTGAGTGTCTTGAGCATGGAGCAAGGGAAGCAGAGCAATGCAGAGCAGGTTTTAGAGGTACTCTATTTGCTTCAGCTGCTGGTTCTTCAGTGGGTCTTGCAGAGCACTGAGTGTGCTGACAGCAGTCCCTTCAGGTGGGATGGCATTTGGCTTTCATTCATTTTCTGCCTGTAAAGAACACGAGTGTGAGTGCGTGTGTGCAGATACGTGCACCTACACGCTCTTCCCTTGCTGCCCTCTGCTAAGGGAATCAACGTCACTGATTCCTGTGCCACAAGCCCAGACTGGTAAGGATTGTGCTTGTGGAGCAGCAGTTTCAGAGTTACAGCCTCTGCTAAGCTCCAAGTACAGGCTCCAAGCCATGAATGAGCTGGGGTTCACCCCACTCTACCCAGCACGTTTTACACAGACCCAGTCCCACCTTTCACTCCTCCCAGAGAAGGCATTTCCAGGCTGAGGAACTTCTGGGCAGAAACCCGTGGAGATTTGATTTCAGTGGTCTGGGAAATGATGCAATTGGCATTTCACTTTGGGTGGACACCAGGTGAAACTCAAACCTTCAGACATTCCAGTTATAACATAGGCACTTGCCTCGACCAGCTCCCTCAGAGGCTGGAAGTGAGGTGTCCTTCCTGAATTCAAGGGAGAAATACAAACCATTTGGTGCTAGTAGAAATCTGCTCTTTCTGGGCTCAGGGTAACACCAGGCACAGGGACACAGCTGCAGCCCCAGCCCTTTCTCCAGTTCAGGTGATAAATTATCTCTGCAGCTCCTTCTTCCCAAGCTGAGAGTCACAGGTCTCCTTCCAAGGAAGAAATGTTGAGAGAAGGCACCCACCACTAGAGCAAGGGTCCTGCAGCTCCATGCAAGATTTGTTTATGCAGTGTGCAAAGATATATAAAATTCCCACATCAGGATCATCAGGATCCCACATCAGGGGAAAAACAGTGCAACAATTGCTGCATTTCCCCTCCACATCTTCAATCTGATCTCTGTGTGGGCACAAAGAGCAAGATGGAGAGCAATGGAGCAACCACAGCCACAAGGAGGAGGAGGAGAAGGAGGAGAAATCTTACTTGCTCACTCCATTTTCAGGGCCTTTCACTCATTTCATATGACACTTTTGAGGAAAATATGCTGCAGCTGTTAATTTAATGCCCCTCTCATTTCTCAATTTTACCCTGAGAATCCATTAAAAACATAGCATAAATATTTAGAAGTCAATACCTTTCCCTGGGGTATTTCCTCACAAATGACAGGTAACAGGTATATTTTATTAGCTCAATTGGAATTGCTTTCTTCCATACCAGCAATCCATTTGCCAGCCACAGCCAAACACTGAACTCCTTACCAGATGTCCCTAGGGGCTGAATAAAAGGAAAAAAACAAAACAAACCCATCCCAAACTGTAGACACACAGGGCTGTGTACTCAGGGATGTGGATGGGCTCATCTTTCAGACAAGCCTGAAGCCAGGAAGGCTCTAATGAAGCTCCTGGAGGAGCCTGAGTCCTGGGGACCATCACTCACCTGCTGACCTGAAGGGCTGAGCAAGTATGACAGGAAAAGAGGAGAACAGGAAAGGAGGATTTGTTGATCCAGAGATTTGATAGAGCCCCTGCAATCATCTGACCTTTTTATTACAGGTAAAAAGGAGAAAAATGAGATTCTAGTGTGATTTTTTTGTAACTTATGGCTGCTTGATTACATCATGAAAAGGAAATATGCCTGTCAGAAATGTCACCTATAGCTTGGGGATTGGTTCAGATGAAATCTCATCAAAGTTTTCCAACTTTTAATATGCTTCTGGGTTCTTGAAGTACCAATGTGCCAGCATCACCCCAAGGAAAAGGTTGGCAAGTTTTAAATCAATAAACAAGCAGCCTTGAGAAAAAGATGAAATGCTGGGTTAAGGCTTCATGATGGTCAAAACTTTTCAAGATTTCTTATCCCGTTTCTGGGGCATTCTCATGGCAAACCTACAATTTTAATCACACCATCAGGTTCTTATTGGAATACAGATGTTTTCCAGTTTATGTTCAGCAGATAAATCCCCTCCAGTAAGGAAAACCCAGAGGTCTGAGACAAATGTGCTCAGAAAGTGGCCAAGAGATGAATAAAGCCAAACCAATATAAATGACACATGGCCATCTCCTGGGCTTGGCTGCACCAGAGTAATTTCCAGCTGATCAGTATTGGTCTCCCTGGATTCAGACCTATACAGTTAAAGATGGTCCCTTCATCTGCACACAAAAAACATCTGAAGCAAGAAGGAGATGGACTAAGTGGGAGGATGAGACAAAAAGAGAAGGAAGGCTTCACCAAGATGAAAGCCAGGACCAGTGACAATCTGGAGAAGACAATTTCTGAGCCAATTTCCACAGCCTGGTTTCTACAACAACACAGTTTTGGCACATGCACTGTACTCCATCCTTTGCCAGCCCAACCAGGATTTTAGCAGGGTGATGACAACAATCCCCACTGAGAAGAGAGTTATGCCAACATGTCCCTCAGTGGCTGGAGCATGATCAGGATCCAGATGAAATTGCAAAGGTGACATTATGGGGTACCAAACCAGGTCACTGAGGATGTCTCAGCCCATGGTGGAGAAGGGCCAGGCCATGGCCTGAGTCCAGGTCATGTTCTCAATGCAAGCCACACCAAATCCCCAACTCCAATGGCTGAGAGGGTGTTTTGGCTCAGCATGGAGGGGAACATGGTGTAATAAGAGCAGGGAAGATCCATCTGACCATGGGATGCCCTGTGCCCACACCAAAAGGGAAATCAGCAGAATGGAAAGGAAGAATCTACCAGAGAGGCCAAACCCCAAAAATGTGAAGGTCTAGCCTGTGATTTGGGTTTGAAGTACAGAGCATGGCAGCTTCAGTATAGCTCTCCCTCTTTTTTATGAGCCCCCTCTAAGTACTGAAAGGCCTCATTGAGGGTCCCCTTGAGCCTTCTCTTTTCCAGGCTGGACACCCCCAGCTCTCTCAGCCTGTCTCCATAGGGGAGGTGCTCCAGACCTCTCAGCATCTTCATGGCCTCCACTGTATTTCCTCCAACAGGTCCACATCCTTCTTATTTTGGGGACCCCTGTACTCCAGGTGGGGTCTCAGAAGGAAAAGATATAGAGAATCACCTCCTTGGACCTGCTGGTCACCCTCCTTTTGGAGCAGCCCAGGATGCAGTTGCCTTTCTGAGCCACATTTCAGCAGCCCACAGGGAAGCACACAACAGGGGCATAACAAATGGCCACAACAATTTTTTACCAAGCAAGCAAGAGCAGGGGTGGGAGCCTCCCATCCCCAAGGCTGGGCAGGGGGGGTTTGTTTAATCTATCCCACTCTGCCGACCCCCGGATAATTTCCTCCTCCAACAGCTGCAGCCGTGGGGGACAACAGAGCAGGGAGACACACAGCTGTCCCTTCCTATCCCCACACACCCCTGTCAGGGCTTGCTGCATCAGGCTCTGGGACCAGCTCTCCTCAAACCCCGTTCCTCGTGAGCTGTTCAGGACAATTTGAAAATTTTCTTTTTTTTTTTCCTTGTCTCAACCACGTCAGTTTGGAGAAAAGGAGATGCAGCAGCTCCTCATGAGTTTTCAGTGTTTTCAGCTAGCAAACCTGCAGGGTGATGGGAGAAATACACAGCATTTCCAAAGTATTTTTTGCATTTTAAATGTTCCACATAAATGTATTTCTCTTTGGCCAGCACACCAGGTCTGTGAGATGGTTTCCAGCACAAGCTGCTCTTGATCTATACCTCCAGCATATGAACAGGAAAGATAGTTTTTGCATAATTCAGCTGTCATGAAGTTCTCAGAGCAGTTTGTTCAATCTGTACTATAAGGCTTACAGTCCTGCCTGAGGGGAAGGGTTTGGGCTATCTGCCTCTGTTTTCTGTGCTTTGGAGGAAAGGGGGTTGTTTCTGCCAGTCAGCTGAAGGGGATTTTGTAACAGGAGAACTCTCACGGTGGTGAATGTCACTTCTCACAGGGAGGGCTTTTTCCATGGCCAGATCTGCACAGTTGGAATCTGAATGGAATAAACCTTCAGAGTGACCAAACACAAATGAGCTTTTTAAAAGATCTGCGTCAGATTTGTAGGCGCTGGTCCACAAAGACCTGGCTGCAGTCATGAGGACAAAGGCTTTAAAAGAAGACTCATCCTCAAACTGGGTTGGATTCCCCAGTGCAAAGGGGACCAGGACAAGGGCACTAACTGCATTTCTCCTTTATTTTTTTTTTCCTGTTTAGTTTGACCCTACCCATAGCATAGTTTCCTGACCTGGCTTGATATAAATGACAACTTTATAAAGTTGAACTGGTCTTTTTCTAATGTGGATTTTTTTTTTCTGGATATGAAAGTTTCAGTATTAGACATAATCACTTTTTGGCATGCTATTTAAATGTGTGTTTTCTTAGATTGATTGGCCCTGTGTAAAGACCTAAAAGGAATAAGGTTCTACTATTCAGTATTGTCAAAGCAAGACCCCAGACCCCTAACCAAATTTGCTGTTGCAAAGGTAGGGAAAGAATAATAACCTTCCTATAATTACCTTGCCTGAAGCCACCGCTCTGACACCACGAACTGAGGTTTACTGTGCTGTGTAGGAACTCAACAGTGTAGGTACATTTTTTCCTAATGCATAGTCACTTTCTCAATGGGTGTACATTTTCTCCCAAGAGGCTCTTGCCTGGCCCAAACTGCTCAGGTTACAGGGGGTTAGGTCTCGATGTAGCCAGAGAAAGAGCACAACTGTCTCAATGTGCACAGGCTAAAGATGCAGGAATGCTGAACTGGAGAACCAAAAGCTGCCCAAAATGCAGCCACATCCACACCAATGGTCCTCACAGCAAATTTAAATCATCTCAAGTTCGGACAACTGAATTTGGAAAAAAAAAAACAGTGTAATTCCTGTTCAGTTACTTTGCACTTGCTGTAGCAATTAACAGACCTCTTGATGCAGTCAGTTCTACCCTGAAAAATTCAAAGCTGGTGCTCTGAGACCTGGGCAGGAGGTTTGACTAGCTGATCTAGCTGGGGGATTGAAACTTGATGATCTCTAAGGTCCCTTCCAACCCAAACCACTCTATCATTCTCTCTCCAGAGATCTCCTCTCCCAGCCCCTGTTTCTCAAAGATTGTGTACAGGTCTGTTCTTTCTTTTGCCACCAGCAGGACATCAGCATTTCACTCACAAATAAAAAATCTGCCTAGAAGGGATCATTTGACTCAGGAAAAAAAAAAAAACCAAATCCTCTTTCATTCTTACATTTTTGCAGTCTGTTTTTGCATATTAAAAATAATAAAACCATTCATTGTCATAATTGCACAGATTTTGATTTATACACTATTTTTTGGTCAAAGGTGTATGTAGTCTTAAGATGTCATGCAGACAACATGATATCAATGCAAACAGCCTGGAGCATTTCAAGGACAGGCAAGCATTGAGAAACAAGATTTATTTCAGAAATTAGTGAAGGCTTCCATTTGCATTTTCATAGAGAAACACAGTGTAATTTTATCTTTGTACATAAGAAAATACTTGGGGTCAAGAGGTTAATGTCTGGATCTATTACAAGTTTCTTTTTTTTGAAGACCAGAGGAATACATGTGCCCAACTTACCACACTGCTCCATTCTTGCCCAGTTCTCCAAGAGACACAGAGTGTTTCTAAATTAGATTATTAATTATCAAGCCACCAGACCAGTCTCACAGCAACTGCATTAAACCAGCTTTACAAGTTGTATCCATAGCACTGTCACTTCCAGGAAGAGCCCAGGAAAGCAGATTTTGCACATGACCCTGCTGAACAGCAACAGTCAACTGCTTCTCCTCACCTCTTCAACTCCTCCCATTAAGGAAAAGCTGTTGCTTTTATATCTGATCAGCCTCATATGTGTTGCCCCCATTTCACACTCAAACCATTCTGTGATTTGATGAAGATGGCATTTAAAATCAAGGGAGCAACAGAGCAATGTGCCCATGAGCTGCAGTTTATCTAGGCCCTGGGCCAGTGGATCTGTCAAAAAAAGAAAAAAACCTGGAATGGGAAAAAAAATATTTTGGAAGGCTTTCATGGCAGTATGTCTCTGAAAAAGTCCCCATTCACTAAAGCCACTCTTTGTCCACAGGATGTGGGAGCAGTGGAGGACACTCAGGTCGGCATCAGCATTGCTGGACATCTTCCCCAAACTGTTACAAAACTTCCCAAAAACATCTTTGCATTGTTGCTAAAACAGGTATTTCAAAATGCTGCTACCCCATACCATGGAGGCATATGGGGTAAGTGTAGTTTTGATTTTAATCTCAACCTAAGTATTACTGCAGCTTTTCATCAGGGAAAAATATTAAGTAATTGATCAAAACCACTTCTTATTCTCATTGCCAACAGGAGGTAATGGGCAGGGAGGAAAAAAAGGACCCTTGTTGCTCTATAACAGCCCTCATGCTGCTGGCTTGGATACTTGCAGGGAAGCTGAAAATGTCCTTACAAGCCCTGGCACTGCTCTGCAGTTTGGCTAGTGGGACCAGGAGGAGAAAAGGAATGTGGGTGAATGACCATGAAACTTATCATGCAATCAGAACTTGATGTTCCTACCCATTTCCAAAGGAGGAGAGGGGAGCCAGCCAGGAAACAGAGCGAGACCTAAAAAACACACAAACCAAATTTGATTAACTGAAGAGGAGGAAAAACAGCAAGTTAGTCTCACTTTGAGGGTTTTATGTCAATGCACAAAAGCACATTTGTATTTAGGTTTCCAGGCGTAAAGTAGCTGTGGGAAGGAAGAGGGGGCTTTTTTTATTAAAAACATTTATTGAAGCTTTATTTTAAAGAAGCCCTAGTGCTCTTCAAAACACAGCCCTGAGAGTGTGGTCTCCAGGTGGAGATAAAATCACATCTTATTGGCATGATGGGGATGGAGGGCCAGAAGGCACTGGATGTTCATAGAACACTGCAAGAACACATTTGCAGAAGAAAGCATCTGTAATGCACATGGATTACTTTTTTGGACACCACAGCACCAAAAGCAAGATGAACCCATGTGCATCATGGAGTGAGGAGCCTTAAAGTCAGCCCTGCTTGGATCCAGAACACTGAGATGCCCTTGGTCACCTCTTGGATGAGGACTGGAAGGGACACTGAGCAAGTTCACAGATGATACAGAACTGGGAGGAGCTGCTGACTCCCTCGAAGGCAGGGAGGCCCTGCAGAGAGACCTCCACAAATGAGAGGGCTGGGCAATCACCAACCTTGTGAGGTTCAGCCAGGGAAAGTGCCGAATTCTGCACCTGGGATGGGGCAACCCTGGATGTACGGACAGATGGGGAATGAGGGGCTGGAGAGCAGTGCCATGGAAAGGGATCTGGGGCTCCTGGTCAGGGGGAAGCTGAACATGAGCCAGCAGAGCCCTGGCAGCCAGGAGGGGCATCCCTGTCCTGGGGACATCCCTGTCCTGGGGACATCAGGCACAGCAGCACAGCCAGGCAAGGGAGGGGATTGTCCCCTCTGCTCTGGGCTGGGGCAGCCTCACCTCGAGTCCTGGGGAAGCTTTGGGTGCCACAATATAAGAAAAACATTAAATTATTAGAGTGTGTCCAAGGGAGGGCAACAAAGATGGAGAAGGGCCTTGAGGAGAAGCTGAGTGAGGAGAGGCTGAGGGCACTTGGCCTGTTCAGCCTGGAGGAGACTGAGGGGAGACCTCAGTGCAGTTACAAATTCCTCATGAGGGGAAGAGGAGGGACAGACACTGATCTCTTCCCTCTGGTGACAGTGACAGGACCCAAGGAATGGCCTGGAGCTGTGTCAGGGGAGGTTTAGGTTGGATATCAGGAAAAGGTTCTTCCCCCAGAGGGTGTCTGGGCACTGAACAGGCTCCCCAGGGCAGTGTCACAGCCCCAGCCTGACAGAGCTCAGGGAGTGTTTGGACAATGCTCTCAGGCACAGGGTGTGACTCTGGGGGATGGTGCTGTGCAGGGCCAGGAGCTGGACTGGATGATCCTTGGGAGTCCCTTCTAATTCAGCTTATTCAGTTATTCTGTGAATGAGTGCTCTTGGAGTGATCCATATAATTTAGACTAGCAAGGTGGTAAGGCCACAGCCCACACTTTTTCTTTTGGTTGTCACAAATCAGTCAAAAGAATATTCTTTTTTGGCACAACCAAAAAGCATCCATGAGTGCTTCCTACACTTGTGAATGTACAACACCACTCATGCTATCAAGTCAGGCATCCCCCACACAACTGAAAACAGCCTTTGTTCCTCTGTGAAGGAGCACATGCTCCCCCTGAGCAATCTACAGCCTTGCTGAAAATTCATATCACCATTCCCATGTTTGCTGCACATGGTCTCCCAAACTGTATCCCAGGCAAAATGCACATTGGGCCAGACCCATGCCCTCTCCATCCTATACCCAGACCATTGTCCAGCAGCAGGCCTGACCTTTGGATGAGAAAGCAAGGGTCCTGCTTGCACCACACTTTTCAAAGAGCACATTAACCCTGATTGTCTTGGCTAACTCTCTGGAATTTCCTTCCTTGCCCCGGAGACAGAGCATTCTGTGGAAATGAAAATTAATCCTTACAGGCGACTAGAGTTTGGGTGTGTTTTCAATTATATATTGAAAAAAAAAAAAGGAGAGAGAGTGGAAATTCAGTGGCTGTTATAAATAAGCCCATTTTAATTGTAAATTTATTTAGCAGGAGGTGGAATTAATCACCTAAAAGAGAACGGGGGGAGAGCCCCAACGCTGCACACAAAGTGAGGAAAGTGCGAATCACACAGTTGGCATGAGATCCCATTTCATTTTTGTTAAGTGCTGGGGTTTTGAGCCCCTGAATATCTCACTGTTCTTTCCCTCCTGTTCTCCAGAGGGAGAACAAATGCAAATGGTGTCGTGTTAGAAGGGGCTAAAAGGGCACCCTGTAATAATCCAGTGTGCGAAACCCCATGGATCCATCAAGGAGGGAAGGTGTAGCAGCCTTCAGGAAGCCTGCAATAGCCTCTGTGTACACATAACACCTCCAAAGGAATTTTCTGCAGCTTTTCAAGAACAGACCCAGGTCTATTCACCCCAGTTTCACCCCATAGCTTGCACATGCCTAGGCAGCACTCAGAGAAGCACAGCAGAGGGCTGCACACACTGAAATAACCCCAGCCAGATGGAAAATGGGGTCTGTTCTTTCTCCCCTTGTGCTGGTGTTGGGTTTGACAATCCCTCCACAGAGAGTACCCCAGAGCACAGCACAACAAGAGCATGAGCAAGCCCCCAGCAGCAACCAGTCACTTTATAACTCTTCCCCATGCCACACCTACATCTTTTCCTCACCAAGCAAGGACAGGAGAGGCCAGGCAAGAACCTGGCACCCACAATTCTCCAGCAAGCTCATAGGCTGCCTCCAATGCAGCCAAGCCCCAACAGATGTGGCCACAGCACAGCAGGCTGCAGGCAGGATGAAGACCCCATTTGTGGAGTGGAGGCTGAGGTGAGGGTCAGCTCCAACATGTTTCCCATACACATTTTCCTTGAAGGCTGTGAATTAATTCAGCTTGGGCAAGCTTGCTGTCATTTCAGATTCCTGCTCCTCTAACATTCAAGCTTTAACTGTACAAAAAGGGGAAATATATTCCATGTTTCCAGCCAGCGCTTGTCACATCACTGAGCACTGAAAACTTCTACTGTCAATGAGTTTGTTCAGCTCCTCCCTGGACCTGCTGATCCTGTCTCCACAACTGCCTATGGCTGCACCTCCTTTGAATGCTGGCAATGCTCTCCCTATGGCACCCCTAATGCACCATTGGCTTTCTTGCCACCCAGGGCATTGCTGGCTCATGCAGAGCTTGTTGTCTCTTCTCTGCAGAGCTGGTTTCCAGCAGGTCAGTCCCCAGCCTGTACTGTGCTGGGGTTATTCTTCCCCAGGTGCAAGACACTCCATTTGCCTCTCTTGAGCTTCAAGCAGTTCTTGAAGCTCTCTTGAGCTTCAGCTTACCCATTACAGAGAAGCTTTTTAAAATTTGAATTGCACTCTACAGCCAGCACCCTCCTCCTTTCCATTATAATATTGCCATTTCCTGTAATGACTCAGTCCTGAGAGCCAAGTTCCTGACTGAGAGGGATCATCAGGCCACTTAGTCACCTCCAGTGAGCAATCTGCATATGACACTTAACTCCCCTGGTTTTTTTAATTGTCATTATTGCAAACTGGCTCTGTGTAATGCATTTAGAAGAGTGTGTTGCCCAAGTTTCTGCAGGAAACCGATTTTGAAACTGTTACATGCAAGAACAAATATCATCTGAGACCATGAGAAAAGCCATGGGTCTCATCCAAGTGACCACAGCTTGCACGTAGGGTATGAGCAATCAGTCAGTTTGACTCTTGAAAAACACACACCTCTCTCAGTTACAGGGTTTATCCTACAGGGGGAAAAATAAATCTCCTTTCAGTGTACAAGTAGAACTGAGAATCATTAATCCATCAGTTTGGCCAAAGCATCAAGCCAAAAGCATTTTGTTTGTGTGTGTTGAAGCAGTAATTTTGTACAGCTTTCCTTAGATGTGAGCAAGATATCAATCCCCCCAAAATGGCACGAAAAGCCTCACACAAAAGCACTCATTTAGTTTTTGAAGCTGCAAAACTGATTTTCTAAGCCGCTTTCTAGGAAACACTCTGTGAACCATGAAGCATTTCTCAAGAGGAAAGAGCTGAGCAGAGGGTTTGTGACACTGAAGAAAAGCTCCTGCTGCCCCAGATTTGCTGCACAGTCTGTTAGCTCACAGCCCTTCCAGGAGCAGTTCTTCTGACACCCTCCACACCAGGGAAATGTCATATTCCCCATTGCACAGGAGACAGGCCTTAGACACCCAAAGGGTATCCAAGAAAACAAGATCACCAACACATGATCCTTGGTAGCACCTTCACTCTTGGGTGTGAATGCCTCACCAATGGAGAGGACCCTGCAAGGGAGATGGGCAGCAAAGAAAAAAATAAGGGAAAAGCAACAACTACAGTTACATAGTGAAGCTGCCAGAAAGGCTGAGGGACAGAAGGTGAATTATGCATTGCAGAATGGTAACAGGTCCCTGCACCATCAAGGCACAGGCTGCATTTGAAGATTAAACTTGGTGCTCTCCCTAGGATTCCAGCAGGCTGATACTTGTGCTACAAACTCACTTTCTCTCTCTGATGGAATAAAGAAAGCTTTCAAGCATCCATCTAAAGGAAGTTGTCAGTATGCCCAGGGAAGTGGTGAGGTCACAGCCCCAGAAACTGTTCAGAAAACATGTAGATGTGGTGCTTAGGGACATGGTTTCATGGTGGACCTTGCAGTGGTAGGATAATTAAGTAATTGCACTCAATGATCCTACAGGCCTTTTCCAACCTTAATGATTCCATGATTCTATATGTACATGCGTGGTATGTACAGATTCTAGAGCTGGTTGATTGATAACTCTCATATTGANGTGATTGCACCAGGCAAAAAAGGCTTCCCATGTAGCTTCTTCAGAGCAGCAGCCTGGAATCATGGAATTAGGAATGGTTTGGGTTGGAAAGGGACCAGCCTGGTTCCAAACCTCCCACCTTCCACTACCCCAGGTTGCTCCAAGCTCCATCCAACCTGGCCTTGGACACTGTCAAGGATGGGGCATCAACAACTTCTCTGGGCAACCTGTGCCAGGGCCTCACCACCCTCACAGGGAAGAATTTCTTCCATAAAACACCAGACTCCATTTCATCAGGCAAGAAAAGGCTTTAAACAAAAGTATTTACAGAATATCAGTGGCACTAATTTACTTGCTGTTCAATAGGGAAATGTGGGTGCACTTGTTACCAAACCCCAGTAATCAAATGCTAAAGATGTGCCCAGAGCCCACTGGGGCTTTGCACAATGTTCTGAGCACTGCAAGCCAAATGTGATGCTGGTAACACCTTTGTTGTGCAATTGCACTGAAGAAATAGCAGCTCTTTTCCATTTTTAAGAAAAGAAGGAGGGGGGAAAAAGGATAAAAGGGATTATATAGATCACCTGCCATATTTGGGGGAAATGCACAGTAAAAGAAGCACAATAAATCCTTAGATCAAAAAGGAACATTTCAGCTGTAAGGAATTTTTTGGTGCTGTTTAAGCCCTAAGAAGAACCATAGCCAGACACACAAATATGATTATGCTGAGAAGTGCTGCAGGTGGGTATTACTAAAACAATGATCACAGGGAATAGAATTTTAAGAGGAGACTGAAAGCACTGGTACCAAAGAGTCCCAAAGACCAAAAACAACCCATGACCCCACCGCTTGCAACACAGACATCACTGTGTGGGAACCAAATCCCCTTGGCACATCAGCATTGTGCAGCTGGAAACTTGTGAAACTCGTTCCACTGGTCCACAAACACAGCAGAGGAGATGCAGCCAGAGCAGGGAGCACAGAGAAACGACACCAGGGAATAGTGGGGTTATGGACAGGGCACCAGCAAATTAAGCCAGGAAGAAATTAAATTGAGAGGAAGCAGGAATGGGCAGTTATAGATGACATTGCAGCTCCTGCTGTGAACTCTCTGCCCCAAGAGGGCTCTCAGCCCTCAGCAATTGCCTTTCTGCAGGTATCCCTGCTCCACTTCAAGAGTGCACACCCTGTGCAGAACCAGAGAAAGGGCTCAGAGTCCTGCAGGATGTTCCATTAAAAAATAACGTGATCCAAATTAATTTGGGATGCGCCAAGTTCTGACAAACCCTCAATGACAAATGAAAGGAAGATTTCTCCATCTATACATTGCAAAAACATTCCCAGTAATTGCCACTGCTCCTTCATCAGCAGTTCTCTTGCATCTCCTCATGCAGCAGATCCTGCTCTCCTCCCTCCACAGACCAACATCATCACAGTTATGCAATCACACAGCACCAATGCCAATGGCAAAAATGGAGTATTCAAACTCAAGTAGCAACAGATGGCTTGTTTACAAATTACCACAATTTCACAAGACAGCAGGAAAAAATTACCAATTTGGACACTGAAGTATTTAATTCCGCTCTCTTGTTGATTCATCAGCCTAAATCTTACAGTGTTTTTGGTGAAGGAGGAGGAGCAAAAGAGACTCTTTTCCCCCTATCCACCATTTTAAGGATGCAGGACCATCCTCAATGCTTTATGACAAAGGCCCACTGGGCTTTGTAGACAGCTTTTTTAAGTTGCATGGCTAATAAAATGAAAGAAAAAAAAATCACCTTTTCAGACCTGCAACATACAGATTTATGTTGAGGCATCTGTATCCTTGGGGTCAACTAGCACATCATGCCACCACTTGGCCAAATCTGGAGGAGTTTTTCCCTGCTCAGCAGAACTGTTTTACAGCAGAGCTTGTTCTTCAAAGCCCCTCATGCTGCCTGTGCTGTCCTTCTGATCACAGGGCTTTTGTGTGACTGTCACAGTTTCATAAACCTCATGTGAGGGGGGGTGGCTCAAAACCCAAAGTTTTCCCAGAGCTGTAACTCTCCAAAAGCAGTGCTGACAGTACTCCAACCATTCCAATTTTGCCAGCCAGCTGCTTATGCCCTGGAAAGCACCTGATCTTCCAATTTAAGTGTCTTTTCATCACCCCAGTGGCAAATGACCTCCAGCTCTATAAACAGCATTGGCCTCACAGCAGAAAGCTTGTCAGCCAGCCCATCACTGCACATGCAGAGACTTTTTCTTAAGAAGAGGACCAGAGAAGGGCTCAAAAAGGGCACATGTGGATAGTCAGCAGTAGATAAGGGCTGTGCT
>VWYE01022669.1:0-21431 GCA_013398995.1 Alaudala cheleensis | reverse complement strand
CTGGGTGAACTGGGAGTGCTTGTGGTCACTTGCTCTGGCCTTGGAGGAGCAGAAGGGTGTGAAGTCCCTCAGGTTTGTGCTCAGTGTGGAGGTGATTAAAGGCAGCTCTGGGAAGGAGATTGGCAGGGGTGTTATTCAAGATGTCCTTTCTCCTCTTGGCCCACACAAGTTGCCATGAAGGAAAAGGTCCAGCTGCTGTAACCCTCCATCCTGAGCAGCTTTTATTTCCTCTGAGCTTGGATCACCTCTAAAGGACTTCAGGAGCCCAGGAAAGACTCAAACACAAGGTTGGGCCCTTGGTTACACTCTGCAGTCCTTGGGCTTGTAGCTTAAAACTTCAGGGCCAGGGTGGTGCTGGGGTTTGCTTTGTCCCTGTGTGGGTGATGCCATGGAGGGTTCACACAGGTGTCACAGAGTGTCCCCAGAGCTTTGTGCCCCAGAGCCCTTCAACAAATGATTAATAAAGCAATTAAGAGAGCCTTCAGGGCTCAAAGAAAAGAGGGAAAATGTCAGGATGTAAAATCCCTCTAGGCCCAATCTACACAGGTTTCCTCAGAGATGTGAGGACTGAATTAGAACCTTCAAAGAAACAAAAGTACCTCAGTCCACACAGACATGAGGTAGAAATGCAAATTTAGCTGTGAATAAGTAGATTTTTAAGTGCCTTAGCAAATGAGAGACTGAAATAGTTGATAAGAAAATGGCCCAAAGCCCAGTTTAAAGCTCAGCTTTACCTTTTGCAAAGCCAGGTTAAGTTCTAAGACACAACCAAAACAAGGGAGCCTTGCTAAACCTCAGGGAGCTGCAGTTTGGCAGTGAATCAGGGCAGTGCTGGGTGGGGGACAGCTGGGGGATTGCTCCCATCGCTGCAGGTCCTGCTGACTGCCCTGTGCCGTTGCAGCATCAGCATCACTACCTCGTGCTACCCCCTGCCCTCCATCTGCTGCCGGGAGCCCGTCAGCGACTGGTTCGAGAGCCTGGCCCAGTGCCTGCACTGGAACGTCCGCAAGAAGCAGAACAACTTCGCCCTGGAGGAGGAGGAGTTCTGAGTGCCCGGCCCTGCCCGGCCCCCGCCGGTGGCTCTGGCACAGTCCCCTCCCCTCCGCCTGCATTTCGGAGCTCTGGGCGCGGCCACCGCCCCGGGGCTGCCCCGTGGCTGTGGTTTGTGTCCCTCACATGGTTGGGGAAGGGTTCTGCTCCTTCTTTGTCCTCCTGGAGTGGGGGTGGAAGGCTCTGGTGGTTCTCATCCAGCGTGGATTTCCTTCCCAATGAAGGAATTTCCTTCCTTCCTTCTTGTTCCTGACTGCTGTCAGAAACCACAGCTGCAGATTTGATTGTAACCTCTGACTTACCAGTTCCATGGTAGGCTGAATGTAGCTACACCAGGGAAAAGTGGCAGCAGAAAAGTGGCATTAAAATCCCTTTCATTTGATAGGTTTGTAACTCCATTTAACACTGCTAGGAACAGAAAGGCTCTGAGTTTTCTTTAAAAGAAAAAAAAAAACAAAACAAAGCTCCTCTTTGTTATCTTCAATACCCCTTGCCCAGAAAATACTTTCTTACTTGCAAGTGTGACACACTGAAGAAACACCCACAAAGGATGTTTTTTATTAATAGATGGAATTAGTAATAAAAAGTATCTATTTTTTATATACACATTTCTCTCTCTTGTGCCCATTTGAGCAGTGGTTGACCCTTGGCTGTCAGCACTGTGGAAATACCCACAGGGATGAGCATGAATTATTTACAGGTTTAGTTGGGTTTGTAGCTGAGCTAATCCACAGCTCTGCACTTCCTCTTGGTGGGAATCATCCATGTCTTGGTTTTCCTTATTGTTTGATTCCCTGGGATAAATGGTACCATTAGAGACTATCATTTTAAAAAAAAAAACAAAAATCATTCTCCAAGTGTTCAAGAAGAATCTGGACTTCACTTGCTACTGAATTCTGGTTCCACTGTTGTCCTGAAGAAAATACCCTGTTCTAGACCCTGAATGCCCTCAACTTCCATGGTGCTGAGTAATCCAGGATGGGATCCTGCATTGCTGGGCTGGAGAAATGGCAGGACACATTCCCAGTGGAGTAGCAACGGTGCCTTCAGCACACTCAAGATATTCTAAGTCTCTCATTTACTTTTTTTAAGATGCTTTCAGACATTTCTAACTTCTCTCTGTACATATTTTATTCTATGTGCTTTTATGAAAGAACAAAAAAAAACCCCATCCCAACAAAAGAATTGGTTGGGAAGGGGGAAAAAAAAAAGGGGTTTTAACTGCAAACTAGCAAACCCAAGGATAATGTTTACATTTATGTTCTCTGTGGTGCAGTCTCTTGATCATCTTATCCAAACTTCAGCATTTTCAAGTCTTGCTGCATTTGCTCACTGAAGGAAGGGACAGGAGCTGTCACAAGGAGTGGATTTTCTGAGCTGGGCTTTCCTTGGGGAAGGAGTGAGAATCTCTGCTCAGCTCTTCCCGTGCTTGTCTTACGTTGTTTCTGTGGTCCAAAGTGGAAATGGGAAATGGGTTCATTTTCAAACCCTGCCTGACCTTTGTCCTCTGGTGGTTTCTGTAATGTCTCATCCCTTTTTTGGATGCTGCCCTGGGCTGAGCTCACGAGATGCAGGTGAGAGCACTTTTCCAGAAAAGAGAAGCAAACTCTTGGGTAAAGGATTCCAATCACAACGAAAACATGTCCATATAAATCAGCACTTGGTTTGTACATTGTATAAAACTGAATATTGGCTTGATTTGGTCAAAACCAGATGGATTTTGGGCTATCTTGGAGAATATCCAGAGGGCTTTAGGGATTTCTCTTTCACTTGAATCTGCAGTAATTGTTTTATCACTGTTTTGAAGCTGCTTACGGGTTTCCTATGTGGAGTACTCAGTTATTTGATCACTGGCTACTTTTAGAGAAGTGTCAGGCTTTTTGCTTTGTAACTCTTTTTATTTAAACATGCAATAATTGAGAGAAGGAACAGGGTATGGTGTCTAGAGAAACGTGTGGATGAGTGGGGAATGAGCAGCTCTAGGCACACTGGGGGGTGGAAAATCATTTTGCAGAGGTGAAATGATTTATGAGCCTTATCTAGTATTTTTTTAAAGATAAAACTATATTCAGCACTTTTTATTTATGCTTTTTATAATAGTAAAGCTATTCTTGACTAAATTGCTCAACTTTTAATTTCCAGAGTGCACAGGTAATGAAATCTGTAATCAAAGTGTTCTGAACTACTTTAGATCTACATTTAGGGGGTTGGCTTGAAATTTCTTCTTTCAACTGCTCACCTGCTGCAATTGCACTGCTGCCTCTGAGGCTGCTGCAGCTTTGCTTGTAGGGAATTCCTGCTGGGAAAAGGCATTTCCTGGGTGCTCAGGCACTCAGTGACTTCAGCCCTGGCTTTTCCTCCAAAAGCTGCCTTGGTTCTCCCTTGGCCCAGCTGCTCTCACAGCCCTGGGCTGTGTTACCACATCCCAAATTTATCTGGCTGTACAAAGTCCCCTTGCAAGGCTTTTAATCTGCAAACTGCAGGAGAGTGAGGCTGGAGCAGCCCTGGAGTTGTCCAGGAGTTGCACCAGAGAAAAAGCTGGAATGCTCCTCACTTTATTGGCAATAAAACCTCATTTTGCTGATGTAGCTTATTCAGAAGAACTTGGTGAAACTGTGTTAAAAACCAGGGGTTTGCTGATTAAGAGTTTTTAATAAGAAGGGTTTTGTGAGTCACTGGCACCTACAAATCCTTTCATCTACAAAGGGCCAAAATGGAAGCTGGGAAATTAATTTGGGTTTTTTTTTTGTAAAAAAAGTTATCCTCTGGTAGAAATTGAAGAAAGTTGTTACCAACTATAGTAGGGAATAAAGCAGTGTACTGAATTTTTAAAAGATGAAAAATCCTGTTACATATTGTTAACACATTGAAAACTTGGTTTTAAATATTGTTGAGAAAATATTTTTCAATCCTTTCAATAAAATCTTTTTGTAAAGTTGGATTGGTCCATTTTTCCTTGACTAGGGAGAACATAAAATTGTAAATTCACAATGAGTTCCTTGGATTTGTGGGGGGTTTGACACTTCTCATGGGACAGTGGCATTTGTTTGCAACACCCATTGGATGTCTGGTACCAGGTTTTCCTCAAAAGTCTCAAAATAATTGCTGGATTTGCTGTGGAAATTGGAACAAATCCTGTGTACAACCAGCTGGGCTGCATGAAATACTGTTGTAAAGGCCCAATAATAGAACTATGAGGAAGGAAATAGATAAGGGCAATGCTGGTTAAATCATCTGATCATCTGATATCCAGGAAGTTTGGATTAAAAATGGAGTTTAAATGCCTGTGGCACAAAGTTCCAGACACTTCCCCCAAGGAACTTGAGATAATGATGATGTTTAAGAGTCCTTTGATTCCATCATTAATCTGTAACTCATTCCAACAGTCGAGAGAGATGTGAGGAGCTGCCTTTACAAGGAGTGTTTGTTTGGCAAGGAGATGCCTTGTGCAGGGAAAGGAGCTGGTTTGAAGTGGAGTTTTGTTTGACAAAGCACCTTGGAGAGGCTTTTGCATCTCTCCCTGCCTGGTGACAAACTGCTGTCCCTGGCCAGAGCACTTTGTGTGCCAGTGCCACTGTGACCTGACCATGAAACATTTCCTCCCCTCACTGTGCCCCAGCTCTGTGCAAGGCAGAGCCCTCCTGGGCCTGGCTGAGGGAGGGACTGAAAACCTTTCATTGTTTCAATGTTTCATTATTCCAGCTGCAATCCCTGGTGCCACTGGGGTTGTGGGATGAGGTCACAGAGGCAGCTGCTGCTCTGTCAGCCCCTGCAGTCATTAACCTCCTCATGCCTCCCTTGAGCTGCAGATAAAATAGATTTGATTCAGGTTTAGGAGATCAAGATGAGAAAAATACATATTTGTAATAGAAGTTCTGATTTAGATGGATGAGGAAAAAAATTTACTGCAGTTTTGATAGAGTCCTTGTCAATCTGCCTAATAAGCTGTAATAAATTTTTCATTTTAATTGCTTTTTGCAGTGTCCAGCTGCCTGCAAATAAAGCTGAGTCTGAAGAGTCATGGCAATGTCCAAGCCCCCAGGAATTCCAGTCCCAACCTCTTCCCTGTTCAGCTCTGTAAGGGATTTCCCACTGAACTGGTGCTGTTCCATGTGGAATAATTATCCATACACAAACTGTGCTTATACTTTATTAAAAAACAGCCAGTAGTTAAAGGTTCCAGTCAATAAAATACCAAACTTTCCAATTACAGTTTTAAAGGCTTCATTGTAACAGTCCCCCTGCTCTGAAATGGCACCTTGGTTACACTGAGGGAGGGCTGAGCTGACAGGGAGGAGCTCTCATGTGCAGCTGGGGTTAAAAAAAAATGGAAATATTCTGAAGCCAGAGGAGGAAAAGGAGCCCCAGACAGGGACAGCACTGTCACCAAACCACCAGGGCTGCACCAGGGAAATGATGGCAGCACAATCCCCTTCTGGACTTGGGCACAGAGGATGGGGTGTGCAGCTTTCCTTCATGGTGGTGTCCCTCTAGGCAAAAAGCATTGAAAGGAGCAACATTCCTCATGCAGGGGTGAACCCTCTGTGCTGCCACAGCAGCAGGAAAAGGAGGGAAAGATGCTGGGAATTGCCCAAGCACATTCTGCTCTGTCCCACCTGCACTGCTCCAAGCAGGGTGTGACACTCCCTGAACCTCCTCCAGCCTGGAAAGGGACCCCTCAGTGCCAGCCTGGCTGCAGGTCCTTGCTCAGGAGCTCCTGGGGTGGCTTCACTCAGGGAGAGCTGCAGGGGGAGGCCTCAGGAGTCGATCCTTCCATAGGAAGAAAACACTGTGGGGAGAGAGGGAGCTGTCAGCAGCACTGCAGGGGCCCAGTGACCCTCAGGGAATGACATCAGTGGCTCCCAGGTCCCTTTATTGTCCCTGTGTTACACAGTGTGACAGAAATACTGCAAGCAGATATTTGCTCACACAGGAGTGAGTTTCTGGACAGCAGCAGTTCTTGCTCAGATTTGCAGCAGCTTCCTTCAGGGGAAAGCCACATCAGTTCCACCCAACTGCTGAGCTTTGGCAGCCTGGGAGTTGTGAGGCTGCAGAACTGCCTGATTGGGGATCTGTGGTGATCCCTACGGATTTTCCTGGCTCTTTCCCCCCTCCCCAGGGAGTTTTTGGGGTACTTACTTCTCTCCCTCAGCCCCTGCCCGAAGCTGCGGTAGACGTGCAGCAGAGCCCAGAACAGAACAGATTTTATTGCCACAGAAATGCAGGAGCCAGAGATGAAAGCAGCTTCCAGGGTGTAAGAACTGCCTTTGCCCCACTCCCTGATCACCTGCAGGGAAAGGGAGACACAAAACCATCACCACCTGCTGCCACAAAGCTCCAAGCTACACCATGGAACCATGAATTTCTGAGAGGAGGCACCAGGTGGTAACTGGGGGAGAAGAAAAAGGAAAAACCCAAATGGTGACTTTGAAATCATCTCAGTTTCCTGATTTTAGGGTGTACAGACAGTGTGGAGCCCTGCTCTGCCAGGAATAACAGGCCTGGGGTAAAGGGAAGCTCCATTTGATGGATCCCTGAGGCTGTGGGTGTGAAGGATGAGGAGCACTGGCCACTCTCAGCATTCCAGCCCTGCCCAGCATGAACTGCCTGCCTTCCCCTTGCCCTGCTCTCTCCTCACCTCCTTTCACACATCTTGTGGGAGCTGCCCACTGATGAAGGTTTTTATCAATGTAACAGAGCCAAAAAACTGCCCCAAAGTGGAGTTTCCTGGGCTTGCACTGCCTTGTTTTGGCTACAACAGGATCCACAGCTGGGGCTGCTGCCTGAGAAATTCTTTCAAATACAACAACTGAGCCCTGGTCAAATGCTCTGGCACCACTTGAAGCTTGTTGTGGAGGAGGAGAGGCATTTCGGAGGAGTTGTGTATCTTGAACAAGATCCAAGCTACTCATTCTTTGCAGGGACTTGCAGAGCCTCTCACTCTGACCAGTTCAAGAGCAGCTTGACTTGGTCCCTGTGCTGGGAATTTGATCCTGCAGAGGCAGGGGCTGCTCTGCTCTCTGTAAATGCAGCAGGAGCTGCAGGGAAGGGGGGAGGCAGCACCTCTGGGCCCTGAGGAGGATGAGGAGGATGAGGGTGAGACCCCTGAGACCCCCCAGTCCTGCTGCCCTTACCGTGTAGAGCAGGTAGGAGAGATAAACCACCTCAGGCACATTCTGGATCAGAAACACCCACACCAGAGGCTGCCTCTCTTTGAAAATCTGCAAAGTAAGATGAGATACAGCTTTTTAACTCATTGCTTATAGACTCTATGAAAGCTGCATGTTTTTCACAGCATTTCAAGTATTGGTTAAGCTGAGGTCTCAGTTTTAGCTTTGCTCTCTCTCTTTACTTCTCCACCTGTGTTTTTTTTAGCAGGAAATTCAGCCTCTGTTGTCCCCTGAGCTGGGCCAGGAGTGATGCTGACCTTTCCCCCTGGGCACACTCAGATTTTCTCAAGCAGCTGAATGTTTCCATAGGTCACAGACTGAAAGCTCCCTGGGACTTTTTCTCCACCTTTCAGTACACAGAAGTGCAGGCACTGAGCAGTGAAATGTGGGAGAAGCAAGAGGATTGAAGTGCCTGGAGGATTTAATTTCACAACCCTGGCACTTGGGAATGCAGAAAGGGACTGCAGCAGCCCTGGGCTGGGAGGGCAGGTCTGAGCAAAGGAAGGAAGAGCAGCTCAGTCTCTGGGGGTGAGAGCAGGGGCTGTGCCAGTGCTGGATTGGATTTGATGCATCTGATCAGCACCAGATTCCCCCCAAAGCCAAAAGGGATGTGTTTTAAAAGCACACTTTTAGCAAGGAAAGCCATCAAAACACACAGTGAGCTGTCAGGAATCTGTGTGAATGACTAAACCAAACACCCCAGGAATCTAAAACAACATCCACCCCCAAAAACCCCTAAACTCCTTCCTGGTAATAAAAGACTCACTTATCTGATGTACTTTGGCCCTGATTCTGCAATCATTCTTGGAACAGAGGCTGAAGATTTCAGAGAAGGTTCAGTTTGACATGAAAAATGACATTTCCAGTTCTCAAATCTTTAGGTTAACCTGGAAACTGTCCCTGAGCTTTGAAGGAGATGCCCCAGTAAAGGACCCCTCATCTTTTTGGTGTGGTTTCCTAAGGATTTAAGGCCTCACTGTGTCTGTAACACAGTGTAATAATTTAAGGGACTGCTCCCAGTGACACCCAGCCTTGGCAGAGAGGCAGAAATCCTGAAGAATTGTGATCCTCCAGATTTCATTGATCAAGGACTGAGACTAAAACCATGTCCCTCACAAAGGCACAGTGACAATGTGACTGTTACACTCCGTGTGCTCAGCTCAGACACAGATTCAGACAAAACCTGGCCTCAGTGTTGGTGCAGCTCTCCTCTCCTCCACCCTGGCTGCCTTCCCTGAGCCTGTGGGGATGCTCAGGGGGAGGCTGGCCAGTGCCAGGGGCTGTGTGTCCCTGCTGTGCCCTGCACTCACTGCAGTGATGCCCACGGCGACCTTCAGGCAGCCCCACACGACCCCCGTGGCTGAGAGGACGTTGTGCAGCAGGGTCACCTCGTGCAGGCTGATCAGGAGGATGCACAGGCACAGCTGGGGGAGGAAAACATGAAATTAGATCATTCTGAAATCCAAAAGAATGCCTGCCACGAAGTCCCTGCAGCAGCAAGTTGTAAAAGCTGCAATTATTCCTCAAAGCAGGACAGAGGGACTTGTACTTGCCTGTGGAACAGCAACCACAAAGAGCAGGGAGAGCAGATAAAGCAAAGTCAGGCTGCAGTTAAAAGTAACAGGTCTTGGGTTCACTTCCCCCATTATAACATCATTTTCTGTCTCACTGCCCTGCTGGTGAAGTTCCCCTGTCCCACCCCAGAATCATCTCCTCCATGGTGGAGGCAGCTGAAAGCAGGACACACTGGAGGCTGAGATGGGCAGGAATAACCCTGCTCGTTTCAGGAGATCCTGGGTGGGTTTGGAGCTCCTGGATGCAACTGGTTTTTTAGGGATAAACTTCCCAAAAATNAAAGCAAAGTCAGGCTGCAGTTAATAAAGATGAGGGGTGCTTAGAGAAAAAAGTCAGGCTGCAGTTAAAAGTCCCATTATAACATCATTTTCTGTCTCACTGCCCTGCTGGTGAAGTTCCCCTGTCCCACCCCAGAATCATCTCCTCCATGGTGGAGGCAGCTGAAAGCAGGACACACTGGAGGCTGAGATGGGCAGGAATAACCCTGCTCGTTTCAGGAGATCCTGGGTGGGTTTGGAGCTCCTGGATGCAACTGGTTTTTTAGGGATAAACTTCCCCAAAATAAGCTTCAGTCCCCCTTTTGTGCAGGGCAACCATCAGATAGATTTTGGTTTGTTTTTATGGATTTTAGCTAAGCTACAACAAACCCATGGAACCACAACCACGATGAAGTTTATATAACAAAGGTAAGAGAGGGGATTGCTGATGGAAAGGAACAATCCAGCTCATCAATAAAGGGAATTTGGGGGGGGCAGGGCTGTGTACCTGTGCCTGCAGATCAAAAGTGAGCATGGAGAAGCAGAGGTTGAGCATGCAGTACTGGGACTGGAGGCTCTCCAGGGCGCCCCCCACCCGGAAGGCCATCAGGGGCTGGCTCTGCAGCAGCAGCAGGGCACAGATCACATCGAAGGAGCCCACCAGCAGGATCAGCACAAAACGGGCCTGGGGACACAACCAGCACGGGACTGGCATCAGCAGGGACACTGCAACCCAGCTGGGAACACAGACAGCACTGCCAAAACCTTCACTGAGACTGCCCTGAGCTTCCTGAGGGAGCAAAACCACCTTTCCCTCTGGGGACTCTCAATGCTGGGCTTGCACAATTCCACACACACAGGTTTGTGTCTGTTTGTATCCACTCTGTTGGAATTAACACTCCATTTCTCCTGTTCGAGGATGGCTCAAGTGGAAAAACATCCTTCAGAATTGATATGAAAATATTTATAACTAGAAATGATTCAGGCTCAGGAAGCAGAGTTACTGTAATCCAAGTTACAGTCAGAGTAGTAAAAAAACCCTAATAATACTTTTCACATTGATACCAGGCTTTACTTTGAAGTTCTTGTTTAATATTTAAACTGATGACTTGGCTGTGCATCTTAAAAGTAACCTTCATGTCTTTGATGCCTGTTCCTTATTGGCCCAACCCACATAAAGTGTGTTTAACTGAAGGGCCAATTGATAAATAAACTGAATTAGCAAAGCTGCTTTGCTTGGCTGCCACCTCTCCTGCTGCAGAGTCATTTTGGGATGACTTCACAGCAGGAAAGAACCTTGTAGAGAAGTGTGTGATAAAAAGAAAGCACTTCCTGGAAGCACAGCAACTCCAAATCTCAGTAAGGCCTGGAATCCAATCCTTTAATAAATTTTACTGCCACGAAATGCAAACAAGATAACCTGGAGTGGCATTATTGTATCTTTTGTTGTTTCCTTGCAGGTTCCCATCAATGTCATAAAAACACATTTATGAGCAGTGGGAAAGGGCTGTGCCAGCAGAGTGGGGATTCCAGTTCCAGCCTGGGTCACACTGATGTGACTCCAGGACAGTTCACAGAGGAAATGTGAAGCAGGGCAGGTGAAGGATTCATTTTACAGCACTTTGTGTCATTTCTGTTCTTTCTGGGTGCTGCCCTAAGGAAACTCAGAGAACAGCTCAGAGATTTGCAGTTGTGAACATTTTGTTGTTCATGAGGGATAATTCAGCCTCATTATTCTCTTATCAGTTACAACAACACAGTCATGTAGAATAATTTATATGTATACACTATATNTAAATACTATGACATATTAATAATTATATTGAGAAATAGTGATATGTATTAAAATGCATTAATAATATAAATAACAGCATGTTAATAATAATGTAATATTGATGATTATAATAATACTTATATAGAAAATATAGGAAAAATATAGAAAATACTGAAAAATATAGAAAATATTGAAAAAATAATATAAATAAATATTAAAAACTATAAATAAATTAACAAATAAACATGTAATCTGTGTTCCCACAGCCATCCTGCCTTCCCAGTGATGGTGGGAAGGAAGGGCTGATGAGAAGCAGGTGAAAAGCAGGGCACTGACCAGGAGCTGGGGCTTCTGCTCAGGAGGCAGCAGGGTGAAGTTGGTGACGGAGCGCAGCATCAGCAGCAGGATGGAGAGCACAAACACACACAGCTCCTGGCGGTTCTCCTGCAGGATGCCCCTGCTCACATAATACACACAGAACACTGGGGAGGACAGGGGGTGTCAGTGCCAGCTCCAGCAGGGCCAAAACTCCCAGTTTTGGAGCTTAAAGGGGATGGATCAAAGCATCCCCGAGGCTCCTTGGGCTTTGCTCTTACCCAGGAGCTTGAACCAGGTAATTAAAACACTTCCCACTGTGTTTGGCACACTGAGATTAAATAATTAGTTAGATTTTCTTTAATTACTTGTGAAGTAACACAGTGCATTATCCACACTGGCAGCTGGGCTGGGTCATTCCATGGACACCACACTGAACATTATGTGCAGTTGTTGATCTGAATGAAACTGCACCATTTTTATTAAAGAACTGAAATCAAATCATCTTCAGGTGTCATTCAGGTGACTAAAAAGCAGTTTATTACACACACACCCCCTCCACAGTGCTGCCTGTGTGGTCTGGCCACTGCACAGGGTTTGTGTGTGGAACTGGATTCAGTTTAGTGAAGTGTGGACATTTTGAAAAACCCCACCCTGCAAACTATAATCCAAAAAAGAACTGGGTCAGGACAGGTCTGGGTTTTATTTCTGTAAAATACATAAAGCCCCCAGTCAGCTGTCACTGTGAATTTTATGCTTTTTGGGTAAAATAAGGCAAAGGCTTTGTTCTTTCACAGGATGCTGCAGCAAACATTGGTTAATTCTCACCACAGCCAAAATCACAACAAATTTCTCTTTCCAAAGCTTCCTTAATTCCACACATCAACTCACCCACATTTGCTGGGACATGGGGACAGTATTGTACAAAATTTCTGATTAAATAATAACTTCAGTCTCTCTAAACAAACCATCAGTAAATTAACTTCCTTTTTCACTTTAACAGGGACTGAGAAAATGGAAAATGATTGGCCAATTACAAAGTGAATCCTGTGATTTTTCTGGACATGACCTCAGGATGATCTCAAAGGCTTAAGATGTTATTTCCTTGTTTTGCAAATTCAGCTGCTCAATCCACAGGAATCTGTACAAATTTAAAAAGAAGCTCTTTTTTGGTCATGCAGCTTTTTGCAGAGATGGCTCATGAAATTTCCTAAAATCCTTGAGTTGATTATTTTCATGTTAGATTCTGTTTAATACCAATAGACCCAAGAAGTTTCTTCTGAAGCTCTGATTGGAAATACCCAAGGAAGGAAACCTGGAGTGTGGACACCTGAATTGCCAGCACATTATAGCTCAGACATTTAAATAGGAAATGGTGACTTTTTCTGGCATAGCTGAACATCAAATATCTTATACAAGAAACCCCAGATGCTGTTTAATCACATTTTAATTTTTATTATTATTTTCCTCATTATTATTACCATTTTCATTATTATTATTTTCATTCTTTACTCCACCCAAACTGGCTTTCTTACCAAGTCCAACCAGCTGAATGAAGGAGATGGTGAAATCCTCCTCAGTCTGGTGCACCAGAGTCTCTATGGTCAGCCCAATGACACTCAGCAGGGACAAAATAGTGACACAGAAGTAGATCTTCACAGGGAATGAGAGCTCTGAGCATGGTTTTATCTGGAAAGGGAGAGAATTCTTTGACATATCATGCAGAATAAACTCGTTGCTGCTCCTAAAAACCACACTGAGGCGAGCGGGGTAAAATGAGACAGGGTTTTCTTTGGGAAAAGGAAGAGAAACTCCCTGACTGGATTGAAACTCCCAAACTGCTGAGGAAGGGAGAAGTCTAACTTTATTTCATCATTAATCTCAGCCTGGATAGTCCTGGTTTAAACCCACAGCCTCACAGGTCCATGACATGGAGACTGCCCAATGCCCTCCTACACACCTGTCAGAGCATGGAAATAACATTTCCCCACACTTTTAGTTTTAGAAAACTGTAAAGGCAGAGTCAGCCTTCTCACTAAGGCCAAGTCCTTATTTTCTTTTATTAAAATACTTCGGGTGGAGCAACATCCTGGCAGGAATTTTAACACTCGGTTTGTTCAGCCGGAGGAGACTGAGGGGAACCTCAGGGGCTGCAGCTCCTCCTGAGGGGCAGCTCTGATCTCTGCTCTGTGACACGGACAGAACCAGGGAAGGGCTGGAGCTGGGCCTGGGAGGTTTAGGTTGGATTTTGGGAAAGATTTTTNAGGTTGGATTTTGGGAAAGGTTTTTTAGGTTGGGTTTTGGGAAAGGTTTTTTAGGTTGTATTTTGAGAAAGGTTCCTCCCCCAGAGGGTGCTGGGCACTGCCCAGGCTCCCCAGGGCATGGGCACGGCCCCAAGAGCTCCAGGAGCTGTCAGGGGTGCACAGGGTGGGATGTTGGGGTGTCTGTGCAGGACCAGGAGCCGGATCCATGATCCTGAGGGTCCCTTCCAGCTCAGGCCATCCCACGACGCTGCCAGCAGAGCCGTGACAACCCTCGGCGTGCGGACACCTGACCTCGCCGATCCACCTGACTCCGGAGGCGGATCTGTGTTTCTCCATCCCCCCCCCCCTCTCCCTCACCGCGGAGGACAGCGGCACGCAGCCCGCAGCAGAGCTGTACTCACGGGCCCGCAGGGCGTGGGGATGAGCTGCCGGTGCCGCGGGGTGAGGTTGGGCAGGTTGGGCCCCGCCGGAGCCGCGGCGCCGCTGTGGGAGAGAGAGCGGGGCCCGTCAGGGGGGGCCGTACCACCCCCACAGCGTGGGGGGGGGGAACCGCCCGCCGCCCCCCATCCCCAGCACGGGCGCCTCCAGGTGAGGCGCGGTGAGACGCCCCCGCGGTGAGGGTGGTGCGGCCCGGCCCGCCCGTACCTGCCGTCCATGGCCGCGGGCCCTACATGGCTGCGGAGGGGTCTCGGGGAGCTTCCGGGGGCCGGCCCCGGGCGTCACTTCCCCGGCACGGGCGGGAAGCGCTGCCTGGGCCCCTCCCGGGCGGCGGGGCCGCCGCTCTCCCGCCCCTCCGGCCCGGGGGTCCCCTGGGCGCTGGGCACGCCGCCCGGCTCCATGGAGGGGCGGCCCGCGGCGAAGCGCTCCTAAGCCGGCTGTGCGTGCCCTCTGTGACCGCCTTCTGCTTTTGCCGGCTTTCCTCGTGGTTTCGGTAAAATGGCCTCCCCGCCGCCGCGGGGACAAAGGGGCGAGCCCGGCGCTGGGCTCCGCGGTGCCCGGTTCAGCCCCCGGGGCTCGGCGGGGCGGGGCGCGGCCGGAGCCGCCTCAGCAGCGCTGGGGCTCCGGGCACGGCAGGGGATGGGAGCCCGGTGCTACCGGAGCATGGGGTCACCGCAGCCCGGTGCTGCCGGAGCATGGTGCTACCGGAGCATGGTGTCAGTGTCACCGCAGCCCGGTATTACCGGAGCCCTGGGAGTGCCGGGGCTGCCGCAGCAGCGGGCGGGGAGCGCAGGTGCCGGCCGGGATGCGCTGAGGGCTCCGGGCATGGAGGGACAGAGGGAGGGGTTTGAGCGGCCGCAAAGCAGATCCCGAGCCGGGCCTGGGCAGGGGGATGGCGGGGCTGGAAAGCCCCTGGGCCCCAAGGGTGGGTGCGAAGGGCCGGGGAGGGCTCCGGAGCTCGCTGTGGTGCGGGGGATGCCCGGTGCTGTGCGGGCACCGGGACACAGGAATGGGAATGGCAATAGGAATGAAATGCGGAGGGAAGGCTCTGGCAGTGGATGAGCAGAAATACAGCTGGAGAGCCACAAAGTGCTGAGCTGTTTCAGCCTCCCAGCGTCTTCTGCTGTTGTGTTTATGGTGTTTGTAACCCCTTGGATGCTCTCGTTGCCGTTAATGAGTGAGGCTTGCTCAGGGTGCTGAATCCTGCGCTGGGAGCAGTGTTTGAGTGACCTATTGCACAAGAGATGAAGGGTCATGGGCACAAACCTTTGTTTTTTCACTGTCACATCGGCCTTAGCTTCTCAAACCTCTGCAGCATATTTAAGCTTTAGCCTCTACTTGTGCAAAGCCGACTTTCTGAAGTTCTTTGTGGGTGTTTTTTTTCACCGTAATACCTTGTTACCAGAGTGTAGTTAAGGGTTGGAGAAGATACAAAGAGAGTAAGAGGCACTTTGAGCTGGAAGATCGAGTCTCTGTGAGTAATCCCAGAGAAACAACTGCCAACCACTGCCACGTTTTCATCTGTTGGTAAACATCAGCTGCTGGTTGGCCTTGAGGGAGGAAGACTCAATTAGTTCCAGATGGAGAAGTCTTTCAGCCCGTTTAGACTTTCCAGTTGATTTAAGCCAGCAGGTCAGTAATTTAGGGGAGTAGTTATGTTCTTATTTGCTGTTCTGCTTCCTGCTGTGTGTGGAATCAGTGATATCAGATCTGATACTGCACTGCCGAGGGTGGGGCTTTGGCTGTGTTTAATTTGTCTTGGTTTTAATTGAGTTGTCTAAACAGAAAAGATATTTTAAAAGCTGTGATAACAGAAAAGCTGTTTAAAAAGCTGTGGTAATTAACTGCTTTGATTGTAGAGGGGTATTTTTTTAATGGCCTGGAAAAGGAGGAGGAGTCAAGATTGCATTTTTCTTAACAAATTCTCTTGGAGGACGTGTGTCTTTTTTTTTAAAGTTTTGTGTTTGCATGACCTCAAGTTCGTGGTTTGATGTGGTGGTGGCAGAGGGTCCCACACCTCAGTGTGCTGCTGGCATGAATTCCTGGGAACATGGGAAGAGATAAGGGCATGGAAATCTTCAGTGCATGGCTGCAGGAACTAGAGAATGTGAGGAATGGGAAGTTTCATTGTGAAGTAGCTGCTGTGTAGGATACTGACAGCAGATATTTAACTCCTCAGTGCCTCTTTGTGCTTTATTTGAGGTGCCACATTGGACATTTTAAAAAGCATTGGAAAGAAAATATTAAAAAAAGTAAAATAGAGTGAACTGCTCACAAAATCAGGGCAGGTGCAGTAGCTCTTGTTACAGCTCTTGCACTTCTTTTGCCATTGATGATGAGAGGAGTAAAGATCACAGGGTGGTTTTGTTGTTCCCTCTGCTCTGCTACTGTAACTTGCCACGTTTTGTGGAATTTGTGAAAGAAAAAAGCTCTGGTTGCAAATCATTTCATGCCTTTTGCTGCCAAGTCTGTCAAGAAGGCTTTAAGAATGAGGTGCACGTGCTAATATTGAATTGCAAGGTACAGCAAAATGAGGAAGGTTGCATTATTTCCATGCAATTAAATGGATAACCACTCTGGAAAGCTCTTGGACATATTTCCCTACTTTTTTCACCTGGATTCATTGACCAGGGTAGCTCTGTGATTACTGGGAGTTACAGCCCTTGATTATGGATCTCTTTGACTCAGGTTGATAACAGGTTCATTTGCACTAAGGGCAGAGATTTGGATTTGCTGGGTTGGGAAGGTTTTTCTGGGGAATATTTAAAGACAGACTCAGAACAAAGACACTGGAGAATCTGGAAGAGGAGTTAGTTATAATTGAAAAGCTGTGTTGAGGTGCTCCAGAGGAAAAAGGACATAAACCCACAAACTCTGGTGCGTGCGTGTGTTTTATTTTAGAATAAAAAACCCCTTTAAGATAAGTTCTTGTTGCTTAATCTTGGCAATGAAGACATCAGGAGTTCAAAATCCAGCCTGAAGGATTACAGAAGTCCCTTTGTCTTTCATAAATGTGCCATCTTGGCTGCATTAGGGATGTAAAATGTCACACGTGTTTCTTCCTTCTTCCTCTTTTTCCCCTCTCAGGCACAAAACACGGAGCAGCCCACATGAAGAAGTGGAGTTTCTATTCCTGCAGGATGTTCTTTGGAGGACCAAGGCCAGTTTTGCAGGCCCCTGGGAGATGAAACATTAAGCACATGACGTTTTGGTTTGGACAAGTGCTGTGCCAGAGTTGTTTGGTGTGAAGGACACGTTGTCACCTCGCCATGTCGGCCGCGACGAGCGCCCTGGCACCAGAGACCCCGAGCCCTCCCCAGCTGGAGGAGAAGCCAAAGGGGAAATCCCTGTTCCAGCTGGGCTCCCTCTTTGCCAACAGGAGTGAGAAATTGGTGATAGCTCGCAGTGACAGCTTGCCAGAGGAGAATGTGCTGAAAATCACCATCACAGAGACCACGGTCATCGAGTCTGACCTGGGCATCTGGAACTCCCAGGCTCTCATCTACCTCACTCTGTGGTTTTTCTTCAGCTTTTGCACTCTGTTCCTGAACAAATACATCCTGTCCTTGCTGGAGGGAGAGCCCAGCATGCTTGGTACCCTGCTTTTCCTGAATTCCAGGCAGAGATTGATTTGTTTTACTGGAGTGGGAGCCCTAAAAGCTGCCAGAACTCCTGGAGCATTTGGATGATGCTGCCAGGGGTTGTTGGGGTGTCTGTGCAGGGGTAGGAGTTGGGCTGGATGATCCCTGTGGGTCCCTTCCAGCTCAGGATATTCCATCATCCTATGATTGATAATCCCAGATCATCCCATATAAAGCTGAGGGAGAGAATGGTTCAGTTGAGGTGAAAATTGCTTGGTTTGGAAGGTGTGGGGAGGGATCTGGGAGCTTGGGGTTTTGGCCTTCAAAGTGGTTTCTGACACTGTCCTTTCAAAATAAATTGTGCTTATAGAGGAGCTTTAAGGGGAGAAAAAAGTCATTTTCTTGTTTTCTGTGTTGGAGGGTTTAACACCAAGTCAGATTTGGAGTAAGTTGATGCTTTCCTGAGCCATGCAGGGCAAGAGTTGCTTTTGGTGATCTCTCTTATCCAATGGCCATTTTAGTCCTTTATTTTTCTTCTTAAGGGGCAAACAAAGAGCAGTTTATCTGTGAACCAGGTTTATAAACATCTGGTTTCTTGTGCTGCCTTGCTCAGATGCAGAAGTGAAGGGCTTTTGTGAGAATATATAAAATACAGCTTTTGGCTTTAGGTGCCAAAAACACTGCCCTGATGTTTGTGTAAGAAATTTCCTCGTGACAATTCGTTGTGTTCCAGCTTCTGAGCTGACCTTTCCCCTCTCTGCTGCTCCTGCAGGTGCTGTTCAGATGCTTTCCACCACCTTCATTGGCTGCATCAAGATGTTTGTGCCCTGCTGCCTGTACCAGCACAAACCCCGCATCTCCTACCCCCCCAACTTCATCATGATCATGCTCTTCGTTGGCTTGATGAGGTAAAAGGGCAAGATTTCCTGCTCATGTTTGTGATTCTCATGTCTCTCTGCCTTTTTGTTCTTGAGGAGGTGTTTGGAGTATTTTTTCCCCCACAAGGAACATCCCAGGATAATCTTATTTTTATTTGTTGTTCCTTTTTCCAGCTTTGCCTTCCCATCTCATTTACCTTTTTTTTCCCCCAGCAAATTTCTCTTTCCATTTACTTCCTTCCTGCTCCCTTTGGAGGCTGATGTTTGTTTAGTGCATTAATATTTATCAGCCTTTGGCCTCCAAAGTGGTCCAGGCTATTAAAATTTATCTTTTGAAAAGTAAATATTTGCTGGGTGTTGGGATTTGAATCAGTTTGTGGTCGAGGAGGGAATCAAAAAGGCCTGGTTTTGTTTCCCCTGCCCTGTAAAACTGATAAAGCAAATCAAATAAGTGATAAATCCAATTAATTTCAGAGTTTAAACTGTGGTCATTGTGTAGCATATCAACTTTACACTGAAGATGGATAACTGCAGATAAAGTTTCCTCAGTGAATTGCTGTTTCTTTTTCACTTTTCTAACTGAGCCTGCTGAAAACTTTGGCTTCAGAAATAGTCACTTGAACCTTGGAGTGTGGTAAAAAGTAAATTTGTTCTCTGGGAATCCACTCTGCAGCCAAAGACATTCCACAATTGCCCAAGGGTGCCTATTTTTTGCTTTAAATAAATAATATTTAAGCCAAAGCTGAAAGAAATGGATCCAACCTTGCAGGTGCAGGAGAAATCACTGCAATCCTTTTTATGCTGTGTGTTTGAGAGTAGCTCTTGAAGCATTATTTTAATTTCCTTTGGTGCACTAATTAATTCCTTCCATTTTGAATTGATTTCATGTGATTTTCTTCTGCAGATTTGCTACAGTGGTCCTGGGCCTGGTGAGCCTGAAGAATGTGGCAGTTTCATTTGCAGAAACTGTCAAAAGCTCTGCTCCTATTTTCACTGTCATCATGTCCCGGATGATTTTGGGGGAATACACTGGTGAGTCCTGAAATGAGATTTAATTCCTCTCTTTTTTTAGTGGCCATGGTTAAAGATTGGCCACTAAAATCTAATAAATGCAGCTGGAGGAATCAGTCTGAACACAGCAAATTTGTAGAATTTAAAGGTTTGCTGTATCCTAAAATCAGATTTAATTCCTCTCTTTTTTTTTTTTTTTTAATAGCCATGGTTAAAGATTGGCCACTAAAATATAATAAATGCAGCTGGAGGAATCAATCTGAACACAAGGAGTTTGTAGAACTAAAAGAGTTTGGTTTATCCTGAAATGAGACTTTATAACTTTTTTTTATGGTCATGAATGGCTAAAGATTGGCCACTAAAATATAATAAATGCAGCTGGAGGAATCAGTCTGAACACAGTGAGTTTGCAGAATTTAAAGGGTTTGGGTGAGATTTAATTCCTCTCTTTTTTTAATGGCCATGGTCAAAGAATGGCCACTAAAATCTAATAAATGCAGCTGGAGGAATCAGTCTGAACACAGTGAGTTTGTAGCATTAAAAGAGTTTGATTTATCCTGAAATGAGATTTAATTCCTCTCTTTTTTTAATGGCCATGGTCAAAGATTGGCCTCTAAAATCTAATAAATGCAGCTGGAGGAATCAGTCTGAACACAGTGAATTTTGTAGCATTAAAAGAGTTTGGTTTATCCTGAAATGAGACTTTATAACTTTTTTTTATGGTCATGAATGGCTAAAGATTGGCCACTAAAATATAATAAATGCAGCTGGAGGAATCAGTCTGAACACAGTGAGTTTGCAGAATTTAAAGGGTTTGGGTGAGATTTAATTCCTCTCTTTTTTTAATGGCCATGGTCAAAGAATGGCCACTGAAATCTAATTAATGCATCTGGAGGAATCAGTCTGAACACAGCAAATTTGTAGAATTTAAAGGGTTTGGTGTAAGGGGATTGTTATTATTTTTCTGTCAAGAAAATGATGGTGGCCTTAAATAACTGAAGTTCAACGTGGTCCTTTTTCCTTGCTGTTCAGAATTCCCAATTCTCTCCAAATTCAGAGTGTGCTACATTNGCAGCTGGAGGAATCAGTCTGAACTGATTTAATTCTACCAACAGTGAGTTGGTAGAATTAAAAGGTTTGGTTTATCCTGAAATCAGATTTAATCACTTTTTTTTTATGGTCATGAATGGTCAAAGATTGGCCACTGAAATATAATAAATGCAGCTGGAGGAATCAGTCTGAACACAGCAAATTTGTAGAATTTAAAGGGTTTGGTGTAAGGGGATTGTTGTTATTTTTCTGTCAAGAAAATGATGGTGGCTTTAAAGAACTAAAGTTCAACGTGATCCTTTTTTCTTGCTGTTCAGAATTTCCAATTCTCTCCAAATTCTGAGTGTGCTACATTAAAAAAATGCAGCAATTCAGGTGCATTTTGCTCTGCAGGGCTGCTGGTGAACCTGTCCCTGCTGCCTGTGATGGGAGGCCTGGCTCTGTGCACAGCCACTGAGATCAGCTTCAACATCCTGGGCTTCTCTGCAGCCCTGTCCACCAACATCATGGACTGGTGAGGCACCAGCACAGCTCTGGGAGGGGGGAAAATTAATTAGTGTGATTAGGAGATGAAAGGAAAATTATTTATCATATTAATTCTGTGCAGAACATTGAAATGTTGGTGTTGAAAATGCATTTTTAACAAATTATTCGCTTTCTCTCTCATTTGTAACAGCGTTTTTGAGATGAAATAATAAAACTTCATTAGGCCAAACTCCTTAAAAAAAAAGTAGAAAACTTTTCCCCACCTGAGGGTTGATTGATTGATTTGTCCTAACTAAAATACAGCTAATTGGTAGTTTTTAATTTATTTTTAAATTTTTTTTTTAATTTTTCTTCTCTAGTTTGCAAAATGTCTTCTCCAAAAAACTGCTCAGTGGAGATAAATACAGATTTTCGTAAGTATTCCAAATATTTCAGGTTTGGTTGTACTCAGTATTTATCATGGTGTAAATCTGATCTCCTCTATCATTTTATCAGGGTTAGGAAACTCCCCTGAGCTCCCACTGCAAGTTTCAAAATCAGCTGCAACTCCCAGAAAGAAATATTTAAAAATAGAAATATAAA
>VWYE01022655.1:0-24455 GCA_013398995.1 Alaudala cheleensis | reverse complement strand
CCCCTCTGCCTCTGGACTCCTGGAAAAGCTGAAACTGCTGAGCCAACCCATGATGAGCTCCCCAGGGACACTCCATACATGTGTTTTCAGTAAATCCCAGTGCATGGGCTGCTGTCACCTCCAGAACACACAAAGCAAGGCTGTATCCTCGTGCTCTAACTTCCCACACTAGAGTTTTAATAGATAAGCACAACAAGGAACAATAAGAAACTTGCCAAGGGAGGAATTCTAGAAGAACAGCCAATAAAACCAATAGCAAAACTAGTTTGCAAACATGACTGGCTTAAATGACTAGGGAAAAAAAAATCATTATAGGACCCACTCATATAAAACAATTAAGTTGGGATGCAGGTGGATCACTATTTAAACATGTGGACATTGGTTTTGGCTGTGTGTATTGTTTATGCAAATGTTAGTAGAACATGCTAGAACTTACAGCATGCTGTGCAATCACAAGTTCCTTTACTTCCAGTAATATCCTCACCTGTAACATTTCCTGGGATCTCCTAAAGAGCCACAATAAACACAAACAGATACATTTCCTGAAATAAATCTGATTACATCCATAGTGCCAAAGCTTTGCAGAGATCCCAAGAGAGCTGCCAAGCAGGAGACTACCTGGCTAGCCAGGGTCTAACTGAATTCTTTTTCAAAATACTCCTCTCTTTGAAGGGCTGCAAATTGTATTCAAATTCCCATAGAAAGAGGATTTCTTTGAAAGATTCCTGTAGTTCTGGAGAACCAGATTTAGGGAAGAGCTCCTCTCTTTCAAGTTTTTTTTTCCGGTCTCAGGATAGTGTGAGACTGTGAATAATACCAGGAAGAATTAAGAAATAAATGTGTTATTTCAAACTTTCATAGTCAGGTTTGATTTTAATTTTCTCTATGGATTTACACAGCAATTTTCATGAGTCAAATTTCATTTAGCTTACAAAGAGGGTTAGTACATAATGAGGTATTCCCTTGCAATACCAAGTTACAAGCGAGTCCTACCATTACTTCCATGTTCTATTTATGACCGTGTATTCAGAGCATCTGTGGTGTCCTACATCAAAACAGAGCCAAAATTGCACCTGACACAACCCAGCAGCTTGAGAAAGAAAAGCAGAATCTAATACCCAAGATCCCAAGGTGATGGGCAGAATCAATGTTGTAGCTTTAATGCCTCATTTTAAAGTATTTCATCTTCTAAATTTTGCCACTTCACAAAGAAACCAATTGAATTTACCTTCTGCTTTAAAATAATTATTTAAACACTAATTAACAACTCACACATGTCTACTGACTCGCTGAGAAATTTGTCACAGTCTCAATAATAATCTACTCACAATATTCTGTCTTTCCTCAAGATCCACATCTACTCCCATCTTATTGCTGCTTCCCTGGGCTGTCAATTTGTTCAGTCACATGTCCCTCCATGACACTTTTCCTTTTGTCCTTTTCCTGTCCAGAAACTGCAAGGAAGAAGCAGGAAGCTGTAGGAAAAGCCATGCCTCTGTTAAAACCACGCAGCTTTAGGCAGCTGAAGAACAAGCACAATAAAACAAACAGCTATGATACAATATAAATTTGCTGGGAGCCCTCCCATTTTCTGAGCACTGCAGAACTTTCCACAAGGAGACAAACCCTGCCTGCATTTAGGGCCTCCAGCAATCACCACAGATTTTTGCAATGAGCAGAAAGAAAAATATCTGCAACTCATCACTGGCAGGGACTTTCAGCTTGGCCTGATCCTAGACCCTTGGAGAGGAGCTGCAGCAGCTGGGCAATGTCTTGCTGGCACTGCCCTGTGATAGGGATTTTTTTTTTTCAGCAGGTAGAATTCTATATTGAATATTGAGAGGGAGAAAATACTCAAAGTTGTTTTGTTTTTTTTTTTAGAAGCTTGGGAAGCCCCAAGAATCTGGATAATTTTGAGAGGAATAAAACCTTGTCCTTCAGGGCTATTTTTATAAAATATAAGGGGAAAGCACAGTAAAAGTACTTGGTGATTAAAAAAGCTTTGGTTCAGTTCTGCAATATACACAGAACTCATCCCCATCCTACTTCAGGCAAAGGAATTTTAAGGAGAAGGTAATGGGAATGATTCCCAGCCCATGATGGTGTGGACATGCTTAAGGATGCCTGTTTGTTTCAGGAATGTCTTAGGGTGTCATGATTCTTCTAAAACTGTAGCTCTTTTCCCACATCTGCTGCCAGCCTGGAATGCTTCCCCAGCCCCTGGTTTGTTGGGTCATTTCTGTTCATGCAGGCTTCTCATTTACAAGGCCAATGCTATACCTGGGGACATTAAATATGCCAATCAAACAGAAAAACTGCCTGGAAAATGTCAGTGAGTTTTAAATGGGATTCCCTCCCTTTGTTTGAATAGCATTTTCTGATAAACCTTTTCCACAAGAACACATAGAGCTGTGCATCATCTCAGTAATTACACCACAAAAAGTGCACATGGTGAACACAAAACACACTGGATGCTCTCTAGAACAATTCAGCAAAGCAGATTTTACACACACACACAAAGAAAAAATTTCTGACAAAATGATGTTCAAATAAAACTGTTCTGAGGCTTTCACATCAGGGATCACTACAGTGCTGAAAGACAGCAACTGGTAACTGGGGGATTTCTGCTGAGGAAAACCATGAAGCAAATCTGACATAAAATTTGAAAGCAGAATGTTTATTTGTCACTATTTTTCTTCCCAGATAATCACAGGTGTCCAAAAAGCCGTTCTCAGCCATTAAAAACACATCTATTCCCTATTTCCTGATGGGCAGAGCCTCTCCAGCACTGGGCCCTTCCATCCTAGGCTAATCCCAACCCACTGTTTGATCTCTCTTGGTGGCAGGCACTTTTACCCTACATTCCAACGGTTCTGGACTTTCTACTCAAAACTTGTCTTTCCATCTGAAAGAGCCAAGGAACCCAAAGTCATTCTTCCATTGGTAATTTGCTGCTGACAGGAGCTTGCTGTGAACCATTCTTTCCCTCTGGGCCATTTGCCTTCACTGCCTCAGGGTGAAGTTAACTGATAAGCAATTTCAGAATTTGCTCACTGTGAAATCTCTCCAAGTAATCATAATGCAGGTCTGAATTCCTCTTTGGTTTTCTCCAGAGCTGCCCAAACCGGCAATTTCAGACACACAAGGATCAGAGTTACCTCTGATCCACAGGGAGTCAGTATTCTCAGTACTCTCTGACAAGGCTCTCTGTCTCCACATTTCATCATTGCTTAAATCCAATGTGAAGTTGTTCTCAGTGGGAAACAAAATGATTTAGTGTTTCAAAAGGCAAGAACTTGCCTAGAGAGAACTTGTAGCCATTTGTCTCTTGCTCCTTCCATTTGATCCTTATGATCCCCACTCATTTGCCTTCCTGGGCAGTCTGCCATGTGCAGCATGCAGAACCTTTGAGGATTATAAAATCCTGAAAACTGTTTCAGAATTTTGTACATTTCTAAATATTTTGATCTAAATCACATGCAAAATCCATAGCCAAAGCCCTCTTTCCTCACCTGGAGCCTGCATTTGCCCAGATGAACAAGCTGCAATCAAGTAGCTGCTCTCTGAGGTTTGAAATGTTTGAATTTTCATCCCTTTAACACAGAAGTACACCCAACCTGATAGTTCAGAAGTAATTGTTCCACTATTTGCCCATATTCTCTATTTTGCTCCTCCCCTCCAAATTCTCATTTCTCCACTACTTGCAAAGCTTCTGTGCCCTTGGAAACTGGCATTTACATTCAAGCAATAAATGATAGGTTCAATAAAATATTTTAGACAGCATTAGGAATTGGTAATAATTTTTTCCCTAAAAAACCCCAAAAATCATCACTTCCTCAAAGTACAAATCACATTTTTTTAATATTTTCTCTGTAAGAGGAGCCAAGAACTTGACTGTGCTGCAGAGCCTTTTGTTATTACTTTAGAACAGGTTGTTTGGGTTTCCAAGCACCTTTTTAGTTTGTTAATAGCTGTTTGGGCATAGGGCTTTATTGATTTATAAAGTCACAGCCATTTTTCCTGTCTCTGATGTTTACAACAGCAAGGTGGAAAACAATGCTAGCTCTGCAAAAGCAGCACAAGTTTAGAGCAGCTGAGGTAAGATATTATTCTCTGGGAAGGGACAGGGGAAAAGAAGGAAACCTGTTTCAGGGGAAAAACAACTGCACAGGTTAGGGAACACATGAGGTTCAGTCAATATTTATCTTTCAGATCAATAAAACTTGATGTTCATTTCAGTGAAATCAATATCTGCTTAATTTAAGCATTGCTGTTCCTTGGCTCCATCTACTTCTCCCTGTCTCCAAGATCTCTTCTCAATGCTTAAGATTTCAAACTTGATCATCCAACCTGATCTTTGCATTTCCAGAATTTTCAGCATGGGCTCAACACAAAACAAACCCTAAAAGTTATTCCCTTCACTGAGCACTGGAGTCAAATAGATTTTTTTTCCATAGATCTCAATCTTTATCTAATCCAAGGGAAAAGTAAGGGGGCCTGAGGAAGAAGTTTTACAGCCAAAAGTAGGAGTATGAGGATTAGCAAAGGTGTTGGCATCCTTGCTAAAATCTCAAAGGTGCTGAAAAATTTTGTTTTATCTGTTTATGTTCTTCCCAATATCTGGCTTCTTATGGGGAAACTGTCCTTATCAGATTGATTTTGTAAGCTGGCAGAGATATCTGCACCCAGCCTGAATCCCAAAGATCCTGATCTCCATCACAGCTATTAACAGCCCAGCATGGAGCACTGGGAACTCTGGGCTGCTTTTTCAGGTCATGATTTCTGCACTGTGCTGCAAGGAGATTTCAGCTGAATCCTTAAAGGACTCTGCAGCAGAGAGAGCTTGCAGCAGTTGCACTTGGCAAGCACTTGGAGATTATTCTTCCTGCTGGAGCAAGTGTTTCCCTTGTTCTCACTAGCTACTCATGCCCAGGGCAGGGTCTCCTCCAGCCATCCAAGGTGCAATTAAAAGAAGGCTCTAGGGAGCAGTTTGCACAAGCAGGGTTGCAGGCATCCTCCTGCTTGTGGCATTTTTATACATGAGGGCTTGATTTTGGTTGATGGTTTCCTTTTTTCTTTGTTTTTTTTTCCTTTTTCTTTTTTTTTCCTCTCACAATGGTCTCTAAACAATCCAAAGCTACAGCTGGTAAAAGTGTACCAAGGCAAACAGAACCCTCCCAGAAGGACATGCCCAGACCCCTTCCTGCAAGGGACAGTGCAAGACACCTGTGTGTGGTGAGAACAGGTGAATGATCTCCTCTGCCTGGTGGCTGAGCTTAAGGAGGAGGTAGAAACACTGAGTATCAGGGAAAGTGAAAGGGAAATAGACTGGTGGAGTTTCACCCTTCCATCCCTGAGAGAAGCCCACCAGGCATCAGAGGACTCCCATGTCTCCTACCATTAGGCAGAAGGAGGAGACCTGGTTGATGAAGGGGAGTGGAAATGGGCTCCTTCCNAATGGGTCTCTACTCAGGGAGGTAGTAAAAATTCCTCCCAGCCCCCATCACCTGCCCAGGTGCCACTTCAGAACAGGCATGAGGCCCTGGACCTAGAGGGGCAGACAGATGGCATAGAAGAAAATCATCTGCCTGCAGAGCCTCCCAATGACACTTCATCTGTCAGACAGATCACTGCCTCTAGCATTAAAAATAAAAGAAGGGCAGTCATAGTGGGTGAGTCCCTCCTGAGGGGAACACAGCACCCCATAGGTCTTCTGGGCCCAACCCACAGGGATGTTGATGAGGAGGTGTTCGGTCATAGCTTGGACTAGATGATCTCAAAGGTCTTTTCCAACCCAGTTCATTCTGTGATTCTGTGAATATGAGCATCAATTATCAACATTTGATAAACCAGTTCCTCATTTCTCCCCCTCTCCACAGCTGGAGCTGGGGGTTTTGTTAACCCCTCACACCAGAAAGCTCATTGCATCCTTCAACCTTCATCTGTTCTTTCCCTTTGCACAAAATTGCAGGAAACTATTTTCAGGTTTGCTAAAGCCAAGGATGTTTTGGCTGCCAAATAGCATCAAGAGGAAAGAAAGAAAGTGCTTTCATTTGGTCTTATCAAGAACTGATAATAATATTACTGTACATGCAAAGAACTCCAGGCTTCTTTATCTGCAACAACAGAATGACACATACAAATATATAAATGAAAGGCCCAAATAGCACAAGCTCTGAAAGTTCAGTCAAGAATATGATATCCCCAAAATGCAAACGGAATTATTTACTCACATCAACTGTACTAATGCCTCTTGGTAATTTTCTTTTTTCCTATGACAAGCCTTGCCTGGTTCACTCTTTGGGTTTTAAGGAAATAATCTGAGAAGGAAAGACTTGTTTTCTAAACAATTTTCAGCCTTGATAATGAAAAGCCTCATACCACCTAGAATTATTTACCATTTGTTGTGTTCTAAATCTTCTACACAAATAAATTTTGACTCTGATTCAAACCCTAAAATATTTTATCATCAAATCTACTGCCAAAATAGAAGTTAGCATTAACTTGTCTGGTATCCAAATCATGGCCCAAAAGAATGGTTCCCTGTGGGGTATCTCAGAAATGCACTGTCCTGTAACCAAAGGTTTGCTTTGCTTTCAAGTCCCTGATTTTGTCCACATTTCCTGCCCTGCCCCCCTGCCTGTTTTCATTTCCCATTTCCCTTTGGCAATATCTCCCCCTCATGGTAAGTTATGTGTGTGCTACCAACCTGAAGCTTTTGGAGCATCCTGGTAACAGATGATAATGTAGAACTTTACCCTGTGGCAGATCAGGTCATTGTTCACATGCCAGAATAAATAACAGCCTGTATACTGTTGAGCACTCAATTGCATCTGGATTTCTCATGTGGATATTTCACATCTCCATTTACATTCTCATTACCTTTTCTGTTGGGAGCCCTTGCACCAACCATCCTGGGGATGGATTTGGATAAAATACACTCAGATAATTAGGAGATCCCTGGAGCAGTGGGGCCATCCTAAAATAATCATTATAGAAAAGTATATTTGCAATTTTAAGTGACATGGAAATAAAACTTGTAACCCAAACTTTAATCTTTTGCTGACCAATACTGCCCATTCAGCCCTGCCCCAAACTCCACCACTTGTGCTTTTCAAGGACACCACCAGACCCTCATGGGGGGCAATGTTCTGCGCTGGGGCAGTTGTCCCACACACTCCCTGCTCTTCCCAGCAGGATATCCCCAGCCCCACAGCATCCTCCCTTTGGGGACACATCAGGAAAGGAGGAGGGCAGGAGCATCCCAGAACAGACAAGACCAAACACTGTGAAGAAAACCCTGCCCCAGAGTATGGAGAAGACCCTCCCTGCCCCATGCTGAAAGCACTCAGAGGAGATGGCTCATCCCATCAGACTGAAGCTGCCTCAGCAGGGCCACAGCTGCCTCCCCAGCCTCAGCACATGTGTGGGCTGTGCCCTTGGGATTTCTGAGACACCCATGTAAGGCTGGAGTTCGTGACACAGGCACCCCAGGACACCCACACTCCCTGGAATAACACCAGGCTTCACCCATCACCACTCCCTTGAGGTGTGATTCATCCCTGTGGGAGGGCTGCTGACCCCTGTCTGGAGAGATAAGTTCCTGAATAACTCAGTGCCTTGGACAGGAGCCCTGCTCCTCTCTGGGGGCAGAGGAGGCTCTGCAGCCTTCACCAGAGGTTGGGGATGATGAGCAACGTGCTTGGCACTTTCTCTCCAAGCAGGAGAGCCCAGCTGATGATGATCCCACTCCACAAGAGTGCATTAAACGAGAGGAGCCTCCCCCTGGGCAAGGGCAATGGCCTGGCTCCTCTGGCACCTCCAGAGAGGGACAAACCCCCTCTCCAGACGGGCTGCATAAATCACTGCCTGGGTGTGCCTGACCCTTTTTTCCATCTCTAAAGGAAGCCAATAGGACAACCTTGGCACTAGAGGCTTGACTTTTAGTTAGCTCCTGTGAGGTGAGCCAAGTCTGGGGCAGACTGTCCAAATGGCAAGCATTTCATTATTCATGCTCCAGGAAGGTGATGCCAGGGTTGCAAAGCATGAAGTTTACATAGCACAGAGCTGGACTGCTTCCAGGACAATATTTTATCTCATTTTGCTCTGGCTCTCAGTGTTATTCTTCTGCCTTTCACCCACATCCTTCCTAGTAGAACCATTTAATTAGATGACTGGCAGAGTATGGCTCTATAGGACATGATGAGAAGGTATCAGCTTTGCTGCCAAAAAGGATGGCCCCTCCTTCCCAGTTTTTCCTCCTGCCTCCTCGCTGCTGCCTTCTGTTGGCTCCAGCTCAGAGCAAAGCCCTGCCTGGATGCACTAACATGGTGGAAAACAGCAATCAGGCAAAAGAGGAATGAAAACTGCAAATAACTGTCTGGTATGTCACTGAACTGGCTCGTGGCAGGGTGAAGGGGGCCAAGGGGACAACAGCCAGGGGGAAGAGGGAGGCACAGGGCAGGACACAACTCCCCTCTCTCCTTGGGAATGAGCCTTCAGGTGAGCTCTGCTGCCTCTGCTGTCACCAGCCCAAACTGCCCAAGCAGCCAGCCCCTAATTAGCAGCCTGGCTGATCACTATGTAATTAATAGGTCTGGCAGAGAAGAAGGCCAAGAGCAGCAATGCCCTGGCTGTGCCAAGTCAGGAGTGTCACTGGGGAAGCTGAGGCTCACAGCCCTGCCCCTGCCATGCAAACAAGCTCCTAAAAAATTCCCAGCCAGAGCTCACCATCACTCTGCTCACAGCTCCTGCACAGCAATGTGTCATTAAACCCTCAGACAAGAGGGAACCAAGCCTTGGCTCAAGGTGATCTACAAAATTTAAAGAGGTCAGAAACTGAGTTCAGCTCCTTTGGGTACTGGAGCAGCAGCTCAGAGAAAAACATAACTTTTCTCTTCAGAGGGCTGCTGTGAACAACTCTGTGCTCATGTTCCTTTCAGTGTGGGACTGGGCTTTCTTCAGGAAACACAAATAGTCTTGAGACTGATCTGACACAAACCAGAATTTTTTCTGTAGCTTTCCCATGTAATGATTTTCTTTTCCTTAACTTTCTATTCTTTTCTCCCCTGCAATGTTTGTGAACACTTTTGTTTTCCCTTTTACTTTTTGTGCTCTTTTTATTTCTCCCTGCTGAACATGAGGAGGTTTGTAGCTATATGCTACAGCATTATTTGTTAATGACAAGCTATCTCTCACCAATTACTTTGCTGGGATTTTACTGCCTTGTCATTATTTTATCTCCAACAATCTGCTGCAGTTTCTGGCTGGAAAGAGAAGAAACAAAACTATAGCTATACCCTGGAACTCCAACTGCAGAAATGTGCTGTCATTTCTTCCCACAGCATTTTACCTCCAGTCACCACTCGAGGACATCACTGGGAGAGCATCAGCAGGCAAATTTCAGCCCTGGAGACTGAGAGATGCTGTTTTAGGTTGCATTGTTTTGAGTAACACTTGCCAAGGGCACTGAAGAGCATGTCAACTTAATTATGAAAGACGGGTCATTGATACAACTCGTAACAAATAAATCAGTGAAGAGAGCACAGCGTTCACAAGAGCAGGATTTATCACCACACAGAAACACATCATTATTTAGGGCAATGACAACATGAATTTTGGAAAGCCACTGAGAACAGCCCATGCCCTTGTTTCTATCACTCACTGTCTCAACCATTCCCTCCTGCTATTCCCCCTTCTCTCCTGTGCAAGGGTACCCTGCTGCACCACACAACATCCTGAGCATCCATTCTGCAGAACAGTCCTTTGGGATGCACTGACCTGCATGCTTATCCTCAACTTCTGAGGGCTCAAACACAGGCAGAAAGTTTACCACAGCAAAATGTTGGGATGATATTCCTGAAGTCCCCTGTGTTGTTCAGTGTCCTATTGTTAGGACAGCAGCCCATTTGCTGGGTGGCCTGAGGCTAAACCCACTTGCAAAGCCTAGTCCTGGCTCCAAGAAACCATCAAATCCCTCAGCTGTATTCTCTGTCTCTCCTTACACCCATCTCCCCCTCTACAACCTCCATCCCACTGCAGATGCCTTCATCAAACCCCCCCTCAGAGGCCTATCAACAATAACAAGAAGCATAAAGACATGATCTTCAACAGAAATCTCCTACAAAGATGTTAAATATTGTCAATGTCCCTCAGTGAAAGCAAAAGATGAAAACGATAAAAATTCTCTGGTTTCAGCACTCTAATTGTACAGAGCAGCCAGCCTTCAGTGTGTTTCATGCTAAAACTGTCCTTCCCTGCCAGGTCCATCTAGTAAAATCACCTTAACCCACTCCCACTGAAGTCCCCTGCCCCAAACACAGCTGAGCTGCTCCTCCAAATTCTGTGAACACTTGAGTCAAGGGAGGAATTCCCTTTGAATTCTTATAGTCAAAGACAANCTCAGAGGCCTATCAACAATAACAAGAAGCATAAAGACATGATCTTCAACAGAAATCTCCTACAAAGATGTTAAATATTGTCAATGTCCCTCAGTGAAAGCAAAAGATGAAAACAATGAAAATTCTCTGGTTTCAGCACCCTAATTGTACAGAGCAGCCAGCATTCAGTGTGCTTCATGCTAAAACTGTCCTCCCCTGCTAGCTCCATCTAGTAAAATCACCTTAATCCCACTCCCACTGAAGTCCCCTGCCCCAAACACAGCTGAGCTGCTCCTTCAAATTCTTCTGGCTATGAACACTTGAGTCAAGGGAGGAATTCCCTTTGAATTCTTATAGTCAAAGACAATTTCCATTTCCAAAAGAAGAAAGCATGGAGGTGTTTGGATGAGATGCACGAGAGCAGAAGCCGGGTGCAGTGCAGGACAACTCCAACCTGAGCACACTGCAATAAACCCCTGCTCAGCAGAGCCCCCAGGCTGTGCTCAGTGCAGCCATGGCTGTGATGCTGTCTGTCCTGGCACCAGGGAGAGATAAGGGGGGGAAAAAGGCAACTTTCTGTCCACATTTCAGATAGGGTATATACACCTGATGACATGGCACTGACTGTCTTCTTTTACACAGGTACCTCTCACATTTCTCAGATAAAGCTGCTCCTGCTTCTGACCCAGAGAGGAAACAAATGTCTTCAATGAAGATTTTGTCACTGTTTTCAAAGGCCTGCAAGCAAACCCTTTCTGAAATGCCTGAGATACCATTTCAGTTTCTCAGAAGAACTTGTCCTAGGTGGAACAGGAATGATGTAAGAAGTTCTGCTGAAAGCTCTGGGGTTAATTGAAAATGCTGGTTGTCCTACACTCACTGAGCTACAGATGTCAAAGCCCAGTTCTGCAGCCTTCTCAAGAAAAAGGGGGCTTTTATGAAAGAGTTTCATATTGAAATCTGTAATTCCATGCTTATTGAGAATCAAATTACTGAAGGCTCAGTCTCCTTTTGAAGGGTAGAGGCTTCTCACTGAAAGAAATAACCACGTGTTTCCCCACACTTTTGATGTTGAAAACCCATTCCAGAAAAATTCCAGGCAAAACTGAAAGTACAGCACTATGAAATTGCCCTCAAAGAAGCATTTATACAGCTGCATATTTATTCTGACCACTTTACTTCCTGAAATTGACACTTGTTCCCTCTGAGACTTTCAGGATGTTCCCTGGAGATTTCACCAGTCTGGAAGCCTCACTTGCCTGCTGGGGGTTCTGAAAATCAAGAGGCAGCAATGAATGAATTCCCTTTATAGTGTCCTGCTTAATTGCATTCTGCAGGTGCCCCTAAATTAAACAAAGCAAGGAGGCCAAAGCAAATGTGAAGAAGTGAGCAAAGAGGTCTACAAGTTCTGCAGGGTTTGGAAAACTCCTTTGAAAGTTAAGTTTTTCCATTTAGTGCCAAGCTGGAGTTATGGCTCTTTGCACATTGAAATGTGTGTGAGCTGTGTAAGAGGGGCTTGGTTGCTCAGGACTGCCAGGAGCCCAGTGCAGCACTGGAGGCCCATGAAGAGGCAGTTCAGCTCCCCAGCAGTGCTCAGAGTGCCAGCAGCAGGGATTTTTCTACATGGCTGCAACAACAGCTCTAGTTTGAGCTGGCACTGCTGCCACAACCCCTCCTTAACTCCATGGCCAGGCAGGGCTGGGAGCCAAGTGACCCAGAACAGAGAGACAGCTGAAAAAATGTTATCAGGCCCCTAGCTTCAGATATTTGGGGCTGGCTGTCTCCTAAGAACAGCTCTTACCAAACTCACAAACTGCTGAAGAACTCAGAGAGATGGCCAATGTACAGCCCAGTGGCTCAGGTGTGCCCCAAAGCAAGAGGGGCACATTCACACAGGGGGAAAGTTTAAACCAGGAAATGTTTTTGTAAACGCATCCCCAAACACAAAAAGTTTGTCATGGGGATAGATCCCTCCTTCCCATTCCCTAGGTGAGTGTTTGACCACAAAACCCAGCCTGGCTTTTGTAGATCAGGCTGGGGGATCACATCTTGCTGCCCACAGAGACCTTCCCCTACAAAGGTGGGAATCCCTGACTTCCAGCCTTTCCCATCTGGCCTTCAGCTGCAGCTCTGTGAGCTCTGTGGCAGCCTTAAAAGAGATGTAGCTCTGCTACTGCCAAACAGGAAAATCTTCCCCTCACTGCTTACCCACTTCTCAGTGACAGCTGAGAACTTCAAGACATGAGTTGCACCCTATGGGATGAACTTAAGGACACTGAAATACCTGGATGGAATCCAGTAGCAAGAACTGATCAGAGATTAGACACTGAAATGAACCATTTCCTTCCATAGGTTACTTTTTTTCTGATCTGCAATTATTCCATATAGGCAAATGCACTCTTCAGCTGTGGCTCCATCCCACTGGCTCAGGACCTGCGTGCAAACAGTGCAATATGTGCATGACAGCTCTTTAAAATTACTCTCCATAAAAATAACTTCTGTGTGCTTACCTATTTCCCTTTGTTCCCTGGGTAGGCTGATAGCTCTTACTGAGTGTTAACATCCATAATGCTGATAATGAGTTTGTCTAAGTATATGGTAATAGCAGTAGAAGTACCAGCAAGGCCATCAGCAGAGATTCATTGTTTGCAAGGAAATTTAAGGCAGCTCTGGCACATCCCTGCCTGCAACAAACATGGCAATCAGCAGTTCTCACTTAGATCAGTGTAGAAAATAGATGTTGAAACTATAGTGTTGAAAATAGATGCTGTCATGTGGCTTTGCTGGCTCAAACAAAACTGTATTTCATTTTTCTTAAAATTCAACTGTTGAGGATCATAAATTCTTTCCAAATGTAGGATTTTTGCTTTGCTTTCTTAAATAGTAATTTCAGTTAATTTCCACCTTGGCCACCATGAATCTTGGTCTTCCTTACATTGGCACAAGCCCCAGTCAAAAATGAGACATTCCCATACTCTATGAGAATAGAAAGGAGCAGTCCCTGACTCTCAGGAGTTTGTCAAGGAAATGCATTTATGCCCTTTTATTCAGAAATATCAGACATATTATCTGGTCACTGCCTCAGGCCCCAGAGCCAGCAAGAGGTGACTCAGGACCAGCTTTGGCTCAACAAGCAGATTCACAGCTGGGAAAATGGGTTTCACACACAGACAAATCAAATTCCCATGAAGGTCAGTCTCCAACCATGAATCAGGAGCTGTCACCTTGCTCTGGGATCCAGACTTTGGGAGAGATAAATACCAGGTTCTCTAACTTGAAAAGTTCATGTATTTAAAGCCTAATGAGCAGAGATGCTGAAAATCAAAATTTAGGTACTGCCACAAATTAAATGAGGAAAGTTTGTTTTGTTTTGGTAAAAAGAACGATTCTGATTTTCATTACATGAAACAGTATTCTTCTATTTCAGGTTCCTCCAAGTCCCTGCTATCCACCTTTCCAGCTACCACCAGGCACCAGGGTTTGGCCCAGCTGGAAAACACTGACTGCAGCACAGCTTAGAACATGCTGGCTTTGTAAATCATGGAAGGAAACTGAGCAGTGTATACACATCTGCACTTCATGTTCCTTGGAACAGGGCAGGCCATCTCCAGTGATATTAAAGAAACCTCTCAAACAGGAACCAGAAATCCTGGCTGGTCAGAGCTCTTCACCCACCAACAGTCACAGCTCCAGTTCCCTTGGAATCCTGGACCACCTACACATGCTCTCACAGTACCTCTGAAATTCCATCCTGCCACTTCTAAGCAGTCCTTGTCACCAGAAAAGACACAAAGAAAAAAAAAATTGTTAAAGCCCCTTTTCAGCTCTGTGCTGAGAATACACTGCAGCAACCTCCCCATCAGTCCTAGAAGATGCAAAACATTAAAGGCAGCTATGGTACACAGTCACAGAGACACCACATCTTCTGAGCTGGAAGGGCCCCTCAAGGATCATGGAGTCCAACTCTTAAATAAATGGCTTGTACAGGGAGAAGCCCATGGCCTTGGTGTTAGCAGCACCATGCTCTGACCAACTGAGCTCATCCCAGGCCCATTCCAAATACTGAGCCAAATTCCAACTACTTTTGGAAGTACAGAAACAGCAGTAAAGCTAGCTAGGAAATATATCTTATGAAATTTAATCTTCTGCTTTTCTTCAGTTTCCCTAAGAAACACCAATGAGGAATTTTAAACTGAGCATATTTGGACTCCTGCACATGATCAGTGCTTTGCTTGCCATGCACTCCTGGGCAGTGCTCACCTCCACACTTTTGTTTGTAGCTGACTAAAGGTTTCCTGTTCACTGGGAATCTAAGGAAGGAATAATTAATCTTGTAAAGAACAGCTAGATTGCAGTGAAAAGCAAATTTCTGCTCAAACAGTGCAGATGCAAGCATCACCCTGCATTCAGAAAAAACAACTGCATTTCACTGGTAAAGAAAACAGAGGGAGGGGAGCCATGTGCTGGCAAGTGCACAAACTGTCTTATTGCAGAGAGGGTGTCAGGAGACACCAAACACCAAAAAGATGGTTACAAGGCACAGCTAAGCACAATGATTCCCAAGAAACTTTACCAAATTTGACCATCTGCCAGTGTGTTGAAGGATCTGCATGGCCAAACAAACAACAGCTTGGATCTTCGTGGCAAAGGAAAATAAAATCAAACTCCAATTTAGATAAAGTGTGTAGAAAACAGTGAAATTAGATTTGTACAGACACACATAGGATATTTTATATACATGTAGCCCTGCTTTTAGGCACACATCTCTCTTTGTACACACACATTTCATTCCACAGATTAACTTCTCTTGGATTTCTCATAGGGCAGAGCTTGTCTTTTACTGTGACAACAGACACCTAGGCAAAGTGATATGTCAGGAGTTCCCTGGCTATGGAAATGAGGCCATGAAATATCACACTTCCATACAAGACTGAAGCCTTAACTTTTTGCAGGTTCTGAACTGCAACCCCCAAGTTTGCAAACACAAAACCACAGTGACATTCAACTATGTCCCCAGTATGAGGGACAGCAACAGCTTCTGCAGAGCTTTGTGCTTTCCTAAACATCCTTTCAAGATTAACTTTTCCCATCCATCAATCCTTGCTTCACTGTTATCTTCTCCAGCTCCCATCCTGCCAGTTCCTGCAGCTTTCTCACTGACTATGGCTCCCTCCTGCCCCAGGGGTCCTGTAAGAGCTCATCTTTCTTCATTAACTCTGCCCAACTCCCAGTGTAATTCCCACTGAGAACTGAACATAATCTATGCTGTTATGATTTAATTCTCTCTTCACTTCTTGACATTACAGAAGTCCCCCAGGTTCATTTGTGAGAGCAGAACAAAGCCAACCACTGTGATGCACACAAGTATTTGTTTCACAGGATTCTCCAGGATTGCTGAATCCAGCTGTGCTTGCCAGTCTCTGACAAAATCCCATGCTGAATTGTTGTGTTACAGGAGGAGCTGGTGAGCCACAAGCACATCCCAGGCATGCAGCAGATGGCTCCTCTTTGGGGTTCCCACTCCACCCACTAGCATGGACCTGCAGAAAAGCTCCAAACCCGTCCCAGCCCCAGCAAGCACAATTCTCCCAATTATGGGCCAAGCCTTCCATCCTTGCCATCTTCCAGAGGCATCTGGGTGTGCCTAAATCAGGGAGGTGGCTACAGAAAAATTTTGAGAGGTTTTCATTTGGCCTTAAACTGAGATGAAAGACTGAAGGGCTTCCTAGTCATTTCAGAGCTGCTCAGGAGCACTGCAGGATTTGAGAGTTGGTTTTGTATGAAACCGTCTCATAATCTGTGAATTCTTAGAGCTTCCTGGGAAAGGAAGTGCAACTCAAATCATCTGCACAGGAAGATTGCTTTGCATTCCACTCCCTGTGTTACAGCCTTTAGAAATTACTGCAATTAGCAATGTGGACATGTCTTGCCTTCTGAAGCAATGGAAACCAGTTACAATTAAGCATTTACTAATTCCCAACATGGCATTTGCTAATCCTGTTCAATTTTACTGCACCATGGCAGAACTACAGTAAATTAGTGTAAGAACACACTAATATTGCCATAAAATAAAAAAAAAAAATTACTGGGTAAAAAACAGCTAATCAATTTTATAAACCATTTCATTACTGACTAATAGAGACCTTCTCTAATGTGACACCATTTGATTAAGCATTAACCCTCTCTCTGCAGATACCCCAATGCCAGCTTGCAGGTAACAGTATTTTTAATCATCTGACAAATTGTCTATGCAGCAGTACTGATGAGATGTCACAGACTAATTTATTTTGCATTCAACTGTGCAAAGGCTGGATTGCATGTCAATTACTTAATGTAATAATAGCTGGTTGTTTCTGGTAGTATTTTGACTTTCTCACTATATTGTAGGCACCCATTCTCATTTTCCAGTTCCCTGTAATAGTGATCAGTAAATGAAGTAGAAGAGCCATTCCCACTTTCCTCCTCTTTGAATTGTTCTCTAAAGGACATCAAGGAAGTTATAGAACGTGCTATTCAAATCCCACTACGTATGGAAAAATTAAATATATATTAAAAAAAAGAAGATTTAAAAAAAATTAACAAGTCAGAATCACAGGATCACAGTCTCCTGCCACAATTTAAGGCTGTGTCCTCTCGTTCTGTCAGCTGCTGCCTGGAGTCGGGATGGCAGCAATCTTACCCTAAGCCATTAAATGCATTAGTGCATAGTCTCCATAAATCCNCAAAGGCTGGATTGCATGTCAATTACTTAATGTAATAATAGCTGGTTGTTTCTGGTAGTATTTTGACTTTCTCACTATATTGCAGGCACCCATTCTCATTTTCCAGTTCCCTGTAATAATGATCAGTAAATGAAAGAGAAGAGCCATTCCCACTTTCCTCCTCTTTGAATTGTCCTCTAAAGGACATCAAGGAAGTTATAGAATGTGCTATTCAAATCCCACTACGTATGGAAAAATTAAATATATATCAGAAAAAAGAAGATTTTAAAAAGTTAACAAGTCACAATCACAGGGTCACAGACTCCTGCCACAGTTTAAGGCCGTGTCCTCCCGTTCTGTCACCTGCTGCCTGGAGTTGGGATGGCAGCAATCTTACCCTAAGCCATTAAATGCATTAGTGCATAGTCTCCATAAATCCAGGATAAAACACCATAAAGCGCTCAGAAAACACCATAAAATGCTCAGAGATGTCCTAAATAGCTTGCCTTGAGCTTAGCTAACTGGATCAAAACTGAGGAAGCTTCTGCCAGGAGTAAACCCCAGTGAGTGAACAAGATCCTGCTGCAAATGAATTAATCTGAGTAGTTTTGTACTACTCAGGACAAAAAAGATGTGGTGGAGGGGAACCTAACAAAAAAGTCTTGACCCCTTAAGCTGCTCTACTGTGTCATGTAGGTGCATTCCCCCTGCCAAGAAGCACCTGTGGAGTCACTCTGGCAAGTTCAGTGGAGGCAGAAGCCAATGCCAGGGAAAGGGGTTTATTTCCTGGCAGCTCTAATAGACAAGAGGCTCATGTGAATGCTGTTCCTGTCTGGGTTATTTGCAGCCCTGAGTAGACTTGGCTGTCTTCCATCTAATACAAAGCCTCTGAATAATTTGTTGTAAGACAAAGTAATTTCATAGCCTGCAGTGCTGCATCAAGCTTGCAACTCTGAATCGGCATTGAGGGAAACTGTTATCAGAACAGAGGCAGTACATACCTACTTATCTGCAAATGTTTCTTAAGAACATTTTCTCCTAGATCAGATATTTCCAAACAAGTGTCTTTTAAAATGTTATTTATATGAGCAGGAGTAAATATTTTTATTACCAAAACAATTTTTGATGCTGATGAAGTTGGATTAATTCAAAGGTGGTGTCATAAATCATCACCATCAACAGTTTGAATAACATAACTGAATAAAAACCTTAATCCCTCATAAATTCCTAGTATTTAATTAAGATGCAAGTGATAGGAAAAGCCCAATGTCCATTGGAAGTGGTACTATGCAAACAATGCAAGTGAATGGCTTGATCTTTCAAGGAAAAATTAAGACAATATATTTCAAAACAACAAAAAACCTCTGGAATTTGGAGAAGAGTCATTTTAAGGAACACCAGCTGGAATGCCTCTGGGGTAGAGCAAAGCCATGGCCCTACCAGAGATTTCCAACAAACTGCAGAGCATGTGCTAGTGTAAATCATTACAGAAGAATTAAAAATATATCACCTCTACCTGGTAAGAGGTAGGNAAGTTCAGTGGAGGCAGAAGCCAATGCCAGGGAAAGGGGTTTATTTCCTGGCAGCTCTAATAGACAAGAGGCTCATGTGAATGCTGTTCCTGTCTGGGTTATTTGCAGCCCTGAGTAGACTTGGCTGTCTTCCATCTAATACAAAGTCTCTGAATAATTTGTTGTAAAACAAAGTAATTTCATAGCCTGCAGTGCTGCATCAAGCTTGCAACTCTGAATCGGCATTGAGGGAAACTGTTATCAGAACAGAGGCAGTACATACCTACTTATCTGCAAATGTTTCTTAAGAACATTTTCTCCTAGATCAGAGATTTCCAAACAAGTGTCTTTTAAAATGTTATTTATATGAGCAGGAGTAAATATTGTTATTACCAAAACAATTTTTGATTATGAAGTTGGATTAATTCAAAGGTGGTTTCGTAAATAATCACCATCAATAGTTTGAATAATTTAACTGACTAAAACCTTCATCTCTCATAAATTCCTAGTATATCATTAAGATGCAAGTGGTAGGAAAAGCCCAGTGTCCATTGGAAGTGGTACTATGCAAACAATGCAAGTGAATGGCTTGATCTTGCAAGGAAAAATTAAGACAATATATTTCAAAACAACAAAAAACCCCTGGAATTTGGAGAAGAGTCATTTTAAGGAACACCAGCTGGAATGCCTCTGGGGTAGAGCAAAGCCATGGCCCTACCAGAGATTTCCAACAAACTGCAGAGCATGTGCTAGTGTAAATCATTACAGAAGAATTAAAAATATATCACCTCTACCTGGTAAGAGGTAGGAGAGTAGACTCTCATATTTCTTGCCCAGAAAAAGGAATTTGTTCATGCAAACTATTAGCAAAGCAGGAAGGAAAGCACAGCAGCTTCCCCAGTCAGTTTGTTGATGCACAGGTTTGCCAAGGAAACTAAAATAACTTCCATTGGAGAGAATATCCATCTTTGTAATGTGTCACTTGGGGCAATCTGAGAAACAAAGACCAAACTTCCATGTGCAGTATAATTAGAAAAAAGAGCAGTAAAGGCAAAAAGAAGGGCTCATTTATTAACATAATTGTCTGAAAAGGGATTTCCAGGAATAAAATGCTAGGTTGTGCATTTTGAAATGTTCTCTTTCTGAAGTAATTTTCACTCTTAACACAACCTCTAGTGATAAAAGAAAAAAGATGGGAATGTAGATATTGATCTGTTTTCTGGGGAGTTTTTATCAGAAGCTTCCAAGGACAGGAAGTTTTTGTTCACTTCTGCTGAACTCCACCACCAAGTTTTACATCTGCACAGATTGTGCACTTGGCATTTAAAGAGTTACCTGAGAATGTCTTTGAAACAGAAGAAACCAAACTTGCCTTAATTTTATAAGTGGGTAAACAATAACTATCTGCCCATAGATAATGAAAGGTAACTACAGTGTTAATACTGGGAATAAACTTCTGGGAGCATTCACAGAGGGAGCAGTGAAAACCCATTTAAAGTTTTGTGCAAAAATTGAAAGAAAATATTAAGTTACTGCTAAGCCTCCTTTCTGCCTAGGCTTGTAAGGAACAGCTCTTTCCTTGGTCAAGAGTTAGCATTTAAAACAATTGAAGAAAACACATTAAAATAAGATTGCCAAATCTGCTATGTTTTACTCTCTGTGCCTACCAACAAATGAAAAATGTAACAATACTTAAATATAAACATAGTCATTTTATGAGATCTTTCAGCATCAAGACACATTAAAGAATCAAAGGCAGATGGGGTATTTTTTAGCTGAACACCTGGGAACCTTCTGGCAGTGATTTTCTGTCACCAGTGATGTGATACCATCCACTGAGATGCCACTGAAGCTCCTTCCAGTACATTAAAGCAAAGGGGAGATTGTCTGTATCATAAGGAATGGAGGCCTGCAATCTTGGCATGCTGATACAGAAGACAAACTACCTATCAAGTGTGGCATTAAATACAAAGGATATTCTGAGTGTAGACAATTATTAGACTTAGGATTCCTGAAGGTCCTGTACTTTAAGGAGTCCTCCAACCACCCAAGTTAATCAAATTATGAACTTCATTGACATAAATCACGTTAATCAGAAACAGCATTTCTTAAAAAGCCAAAATGATGAAAAATTACAAAAGATAAAGACTTCCTCCTGCTGTGACCATCTAAAATTAGCAGCACTACAAAATTATATCTATAAATTAAGGCACCTTTACCTTTCAGTAAGATAAAGGATCTGCCAAACAGTGAGCCATGTGTGCAAACTCTTCCTCACACTTCAATTCCTGTCTGCAGATGCATAACCAGTTTTGGGGGGAGGCAAGGTTGAACACAGATAAATGCTTTCCATGATGGACCATATATTATTGATTTCTAGGAAATAGAGAAAGACATTCTAAAGAACTAATTTCCTTTGTGTTCATATTTACAACCATTAGAATTTTAAGTAGGGTCTCATTTATCAGGTTGCTTTACAGCAATGTTGCTAATTTACTTGCTGTACTACCTAGGTAACAGTGTCACTGAAGATCTTTCAAACACATTACATGGAGGCATCATTTTTTTTTTCCTGGACAGGGTTTTTTGAGTTTCCTTTCACCCTGAGAGTGCTGAATGAGGTACAGACACTCTGCAGCCTCTCACCCTGCTCAAGGGCTGGGAGGACAGAGCTTAGGGACAGCTCTGGCAGGCACAGCTGGCACCCAAGGAGCCAAGTTCTGGCAAAGAGCTGTATGAGAAGTGACAATGAGGTGGGGATTCTTCCTCCTCCTTTCCCTCTTTTGGCCCAGGAGCTGTATTTGCATTCACATGTTGTGCAAATTTTCTCAGAACAGATGTATCAGATTGCAGCAGGGCCACAATGGCATGCTGTTCCTGCATCACTGGTGCCTGTGGCATTTAATGCTGAGACAATGTCATCTGAAAAGGTACATTTCCCTGAAATGGAAACTCACACCTGATATGTTAAACAGAACCTTTTAATTGGCTGCAGCATTTGTTAGTGTAACATCCCCATTCCAGTGCCTGATAAAGAGGCCTCATTGAGAGGCAGAACAGGCCTTGCTCCCAAGGCTGAGCAGCCAGCAGGTAAGTAAGATATTCTGGAAATAATGTGATGACACCCAGAAAAATAGGGATATTTTATCAGCCAGTGCCTATCTACTTCAAGGACAGAGATCAATATCAAGCTACTGTTGCCTCATCCATCTCCTGACTAAGCTGTTTTAACACCACATTGTCCCCTTTCTCTCTTCCAGAAAGACTTCAACTTCGTTTTAGTCCTTACACAATGAAGACTACATTTTGCACCAAGAGGTAAACTGACTAGTGTATTAATAATGAGATTACTGATTTCTTCAACCCTGTTTACTGGTCAGGATGAAAACACCCTTCCCTGTGTGGTGATCCTGGCAGCCGAGTATCCCTGATCCTCTGAAGGGGAAAGGGATGCTTGCTGCAAAGAGGTGAGGTTTGCCTTGGGGCAAACAGCTGTGCTGTGCTTTAGTAACTAAACAGAGGAATTCACTCCAGAAAAGCAGCCACAGTCAGTTCCATCCTGCAGCAGCAGGTCCAGAGTGGCACCCTTGAACTCCCCAAAGTGGTAAAAGACTTCCACAGGCTGCAAATGAGAACTTGTTTCCATCTCATCCCAGGCTCGGCTCTTGGCATTCTGCACCACTGCAGAGGGTCTTTGGTGGAGATTTATTTCCTGCCTCACCCACCAGATTGGGCAGCTTCTCCATTCTCATCTAACCCCTGTTTTCTGCCCCTTATCCTCATGGAAGGGTTGAAGGGGGAGAAGGGAACAGGGGCTCTCCAGTCAGTATGTGCAGAAGGAGAAAGTAACCTCTTCTGTGGAGGCAGTTGGATCAATACAAAACCTCCTGAGAGCACAAGCAATGAGGAAAANATCCTGTTTTCACCCTTCACGTCCCTATAAACTGATGTATCAATAGACAACAGCTACACATCAGCAATTAAAAAACCTCCAAAGTTAACCCTTTGTCACAGAGTCCATGAGTCTTCCCATCCCCTTTAGTGTGCTCCCAAGGCTGCCCACCAATGGCATCTCCTCTATCCTGTTTCCCACAGCCAGGTTCTACAGGCTTCCTCACTTTTGCTGTCTCTTTCTCCACATGAAGAAGGGAAAGCACACACTTCCAAACTTGAACATTACAGTCAGGCTGTTCCTTGTTTACCCTGAGTTATAAATAACTTGTACAGATCCAAGCACATCAATTTAGTCTTAGCTGGTTACCCATGAATCAAGCTCAATCAGTTCTCTCTCCTACTCAGCTTCAAGGTATTGATTGGTCTGTTTTATTGGTCTATTTTATTATAAGCAAAAGTACCACAGATCTGATAAAAGTTGCTGCAGGTATTATTAATAATAATAATTCATTCTATTGTTTCCACCACTGTATTTCAAACAACTTTGCCGTTGCTGTTTCTTCTTCAGCAAAGTAGGCAAGTTGTTCTATTAACTTAAAACTCCATCTCCAGCTCATGCTTAGCCTGGAACTCTGTGTTATTTATTGGACATTTAGCTCAAGTAATTGAGTGCAAAAAGTGCTTTACAGACCCTTATTGCCACATGTGAAAGATAATAGTGAAATCCCCATTGCTTTCAAGTGGAATTAACCACTATTCAAATAATTTATGGCAAAGGGTACCATTTGTAAGGTACAGTAAAATGTGATATACACAAAGTTAGTCAGCAGCCTGCAGATCAAAAAGTGCTGTAAACTGAAATCCAATCACTGCAGAAATTGGAAATCAATTTCACAAAAATCTCGCTCAGGAAGCAGTATTTTGGAATTTTACCTTAGTGCCAAGGAAGCACTGTCACCTGCCTTGACCTTCAGTTGTTGCAGTTGTAGTTTACTCTGAAAGCAGGTATATTCATGTAACACCAGCCATGGCTGCTACTCTTTCCTCACCAATCTCACTTGCCTTCAGTGCAGACTCCCCTCAAAGTCCAGAGGCCTAGGAGAGAAGCCTTTGGGATAAAACACATCTCTTGACACTACACAGATGGGAATTGTAAATGCTGGTCTTGGGATCTCAATGTCTAACGGCAGTGGGTAGTGTCAGCTGCATGGAAAAGAAGTGGAGAAGTACATAGGGGTTACAGGGAACTTCTTTCAGCTCCCAAAAAAGAAGCTTTAAGAATCTGATTCACAATCCATCTGCCTTGGGGTGATTATGGTGAAGAATGGGAAAAGGAAGGGAGAAAGCAGCAGAACCAGCAGAGAGCAGGCACAGACAGCAGCTCTACTGGATTTCCTCAGATCACAGGTTAATCCGCCAACTCTTCAATTATGGAAGATATTCCTATGTACACAAGATTGAGGCACTGAGCGATGGAAGTGAGCAGTAAGTACAACTCTGGAAAAGTGGAGATCAGCTCTGGGAGAACACCCACCAGGATGAAACGTTCCTGCCACAGAGGAAGCTGGAGGACAGCAGAAGGGACTTATCCCAGAGCCATTCACCAGCCAGGCTACCAGCACATGCATTGAAAGGAGGCAGCAGAACTCAAGAGGTTCGGGATTAAAGATCAAAGAGGCAAAATGCAGTTATCCTGATCCAAGAGGAGCATGAATGTAGCTTTTGGAAGCAGGGCTGCATGTGTCCTGTTGGGGTAAGCACAGGACAGACAAAGGGCAGGGTGGCAACAGCCTCAACCTCCTCCTGATCCCAAAGGAGAAGCATCCCTGGGAATCCACAGTTCTGCCAGCTGAGTCTGGAAGAGGCAAGAAAAGATAGGCAGTCTTCCCTAGTTCCAGCAGTTCCAGCATTGAGAGTTATCCCACCATGCTGCTCTGACAGGGCACCCACACCATGTCCATGCAGCTCCT
>VWYE01022653.1:0-14399 GCA_013398995.1 Alaudala cheleensis | reverse complement strand
TTTGTCTTCTTATATCCTGTGTTGAAAATGTAGAATGTGTTTGTTTGCTCTTTTGCATTCATTATGAAAGTTGCAATTTTGTGTTACCTTCATTACCAGTTGTTGAGGTTGATTGGAGCAATAAGATTGTTTCCCTCCGCTGATATATTTAATGACTCATATTTCATTAATGCATTGGCATTACAAGATCTAGTTGTGGTTTGAGTTTTTATGGGTTGATTTTTTCTGTTTTAAATAAAAAGCTGCAGATTCATTGCAGCACGTTAGGGTTTACCTCAGTGAGTTTAAAATATGAGGGAAAATAACAGCTCAGTGCAGACATGGGAGGGGGATAGAGGATCCATAACACACTAATACCTTGCTTGATTGCTCAGCAGGACAATCACATCTTCACCTAGGTAGTTTTAATAAGAACCTATGTGGAAGCTTGGGAATCAAATTCCCATGTACTTTTCCCACTCGGAAAGATCAGTTGGTGTAACCTGTTTATTTTGGTTTTTTTCAGTGTAGATTATGGGCGAAGAAAAAGAAATGCTTTTAGAATACAAGTTGCAAAAGGTAGGTCTGTTAATATTGTGTCCANCATCTTCACCTAGGTAGTTTTAATAAGAACCTATGTGGAAGCTTGGGAATCAAATTCCCATGTACTTTTCCCACTCGGAAAGATCAGTTGGTGTAACCTGTTTATTTTGGTTTTTTTCAGTGTAGATTATGGGCGAAGAAAAAGAAATGCTTTTAGAATACAAGTTGCAAAAGGTAGGTCTGTTAATATTGTGTCCAAGATGCCAAATTCTTTGATTGTGTTTTGGCTGGTAATTCTTGTTGAATTTTTTCTTGCAGTGTTTGAGATAATCAGTAATGAGAAAGAACGCGAAGATTTGGCAGTTTTAGAATCTGAACATGTGGCAAAAAGAGCAAGACAACAAGAGAAAAATGAGTAAGAAGAATTTTTATCATTACATTAATGCTATTGCTCTTACTGTTTCTTCACAGCTTTCTGGGTTTGCTTTATTACATTATGGTTGTTACAAGGTTGCAGGTGGATCCTTGATTTCCTATAGGCTTGTCTTCTTCAGAAGTTACCTGTAGTTATTGGAAACTTTTTTGGTGCTGAAGACAAGCAGATATTAGAGCAAATCATGATTTCTCTGTTGTGGGGAACCCACAGCCCTGAATTATAGGACAACCTTATGGCTTCCTTGATAGTTTTCCACATAATGCCCTATTCCTCATGTGTTTCAGTTCCTTTGTTTTTGTTCTTAATCATTCTTGGGTATGAGAGAGAGATACTGGCCACATCTGGGAGATGAGACTACCAGACAGGCTATTCAGAGTAAATCACCAGTGGGTGTGAGATTGGAATGAAGATTTCCTGACTCCTAACCCTGTCCATAATCTCATGGAGTATTCTGTTTTCTCTAACCTGGGATAGGTATTAAGGATCTCATGGGAAAGTGGGACACTGTTGTCAGAAGGATTGGTCTGGTTCAGCAGTGATTTGCTCCTATTTCCATTGGTGATCTTAATCAGAATGAACCTACATGACTTTTATATAGGTCTGTCTTTCAGACAGGTCGGCAAGCTGATCCAACTCATCACACACTTGGAAAGGATGCATTTTTTAAACTTCTTAGAGTAGAAGATTGAGAGCATGGGAGTCAGGAATTTCTCTCTAGCATTAGGCACACATACGATGTTTATGGGGAACCACATTGTGGAAATCACTTTTGTTTTATTTTACAGATGTCTTACTTGCAGTTCTGCTCTGATAAATTAATAGTTTTTGTCTTCCTTCCCTGTTAAGGACTACTGGAAGTGGCACAGATGACTCTGACTATGATGATTATCCAGAAGATCTAGTAAGTTGTATTTTATGATTATTTGTATTTCTATAATATATGGTTCTATGTTGTGAAATTGCACTTGAAGAGTTTAAAAGGGGAGATAGAGATAGCAATTCCAGCTGAGAATCTGTGGGGCTGTAAGGAGGCTGTTTTCTGAAGGAAAAAGAGGAACTTGTGGTGGGGAATCAGTTTTGGGAAGGCACACTGAGAGCCTGAAGGACTTGACTATCAAATGGATGAAGTGACTGAAGGAACTGACATCTCCAGCTACAGCCAGAAGAGGTGCCTGGCCTTTAACAGGAGTCATTCCAGGGTCAATTGCAAAGGCTGCTGCTCCTTCAGCCAGCACATGTAGGTTTATATGCAGTCATTTGGTTTGCAAAGGTGTGGGTTGGAAGATGCATTGCCTATTTTCTCCAGCAGGGATAATGCTGAATTATGTTTATGAAATGTTTTTCATTGGCCTTTAAATATAAATAATCCAAGTTAAAACCTGTCCTGTGTATTTTCTTCACAAATCTGTAAATCTGCAGTCTACAAATCACATGAACAGTTCCTTGCTGAGCTTATACAAGAAAGGAAATCCTGATTCTGTTCCACCCACTCCAAAAGATGACCCAGTGGAGGCCTCTCCTTGTGTGAGAACAGCACCTCAAACAAGCACCCTCACACCAGAATCCAGAGGTGAAAGACGAATCTCTGATGGTGGCTGGTTCATTGATAAAACTCCTGATGGAAAAGACTTCTTCATTGACCTTTCTGAGGATGAAGAAGGAGAGGAAAAGAAACTGATATCTGAGGTACTTTGTGTTTCACAAACCTAAGGTGTTCAAAGATGCATGAATAGAATTGTCCCATTTCCAACATGTTTGTACGAAAGGTAGAAAGTCATCAAATAATGAGTTTCTTCCTGATTTTTTTGAGAAAAATGTAGTTCTGAGTATGAAGGAGGGCCAGATTAGTGTCCAAACTGAGAGAAAGATGAGTGGAACGTAGCTGTTTATTTATTGCATTTGCCAGTGGCCAGCCTACCTGGCCTGTGGCTTGCTGCAGCTACAGCAGGTGGCCTTCCTTACTGGTGGTAAAGTCTTAGTGGCCCTGGGGAAAACAGGAAACTTATTTTTGTTTCTTTTGTCCTTTAATAGTCCTTCTCTCACATGCACTTAACTTGTGCTAGCACTGAATAACATGTTCTTTCACTCCCTTTTGACTTACTAGAAATAAAAATTGTTTCCAATGGAGTAAATACATTTGTATAGTTGTATTCATCCCCTAAGTGGGTTCCTCCATGGCATGCAAATAACTGGTGTCTGATTTTGGTTACCAGTTTTCAGGGGGTTTGTTTGTTTGTTTTGCTCATTACTCTGTTCTCTTAACAAAAAAAAAAAAAAAAGTGACTATTGTAATTAACCCATTTAAAAATAAGGCAAATCCTAAGTACAAAAAAGAGTTTCTGCAAAAAGAAGGTGTAAGTTCCTGCCTTGCTTCTCTTTATTTGTATAATTTGTGTAAGTTAAGCATCACAGACACACATCTTGTTCTTTTAAGTTTTTGCAGAAGTTCACTGATTTGGAAGGTTTTGTGTATGTAATCCTGTTTTTATGTCCTAGAAATCAACAGAATTTTCTCTCTTGGAGAGTGAAAGAAAGAAGACAAAGGGCAGGAGAGCAAAAAGAAAAAAAGGAGAATTTCCAGATGTAGATGGAGAAATTGAATCCATGTTACTTAAGAAAGGTGAGAAATTACTTCTGGTGTGTTACTCCAAAGAAAGAGATGGTATCAGAACATGGAATGTGTTACCAGAGAATTATTTTCTGATGTGCAGAGAAGTAACCCCAGGCAGTTTTTAAAAGAAGTTTAGCCTTAATGTTGGACTAAAAAAATATTGCAGTCTTGTGTCTACTACTAAAAAATAATATTATCCAGTGTGCTTAGCTATTTGTTTAGACTGAGTAAGTTTTGTTCAGTATTAACAAATACATTTATACCATGGCTAAATTTGTGTCTTTTCCTCCTTAACAGTGAGAAAGAAAGGGTCAGAGCTTTACCACCCTTCAGTGAAGTTTGAGGATGTGGGAGGCAATGATGAAACATTAAAGGTCAGTTAAAATTTTATTGGTGGGCTACAGGATGCACTGAATAAAATGTGTCATGAAAAATGACAGATAAGAAATATTGCAGAGTTCATCCGCATGGCACTGAGCAAAGCTGCTTTTACCAACATCAGTGGGGTTGTTGGTGTTTCTCTGATGAATCTTCCTGTGAGCAGTCATTGAATTCAGATTGTTAACTTGTTTCANGACTATTGTAATTAACCCATTTAAAAATAAGGCAAATCCTAAGTACAAAAAAGAGTTTCTGCAAAAAGAAGGTGTAAGTTCCTGCCTTGCTTCTCTTTATTTGTATAATTTGTGTAAGTTAAGCATCACAGACACACATCTTGTTCTTTTAAGTTTTTGCAGAAGTTCACTGATTTGGAAGGTTTTGTGTATGTAATCCTGTTTTTATGTCCTAGAAATCAACAGAATTTTCTCTCTTGGAGAGTGAAAGAAAGAAGACAAAGGGCAGGAGAGCAAAAAGAAAAAAAGGAGAATTTCCAGATGTAGATGGAGAAATTGAATCCATGTTACTTAAGAAAGGTGAGAAATTACTTCTGGTGTGTTACTCCAAAGAAAGAGATGGTATCAGAACATGGAATGTGTTACCAGAGAATTATTTTCTGATGTGCAGAGAAGTAACCCCAGGCAGTTTTTAAAAGAAGTTTAGCCTTAATGTTGGACTAAAAAAATATTGCAGTCTTGTGTCTACTACTAAAAAATAATATTATCCAGTGTGCTTAGCTATTTGTTTAGACTGAGTAAGTTTTGTTCAGTATTAACAAATACATTTATACCATGGCTAAATTTGTGTCTTTTCCTCCTTAACAGTGAGAAAGAAAGGGTCAGAGCTTTACCACCCTTCAGTGAAGTTTGAGGATGTGGGAGGCAATGATGAAACATTAAAGGTCAGTTAAAATTTTATTGGTGGGCTACAGGATGCACTGAATAAAATGTGTCATGAAAAATGACAGATAAGAAATATTGCAGAGTTCATCCGCATGGCACTGAGCAAAGCTGCTTTTACCAACATCAGTGGGGTTGTTGGTGTTTCTCTGATGAATCTTCCTGTGAGCAGTCATTGAATTCAGATTGTTAACTTGTTTCATTTTGCCCTGTCTATAAGAATAGCAAATACTAATTTCTGCAATTTAAATGGAGATTTCTCTTGTTCTTAACAGGAAATCTGCAAGATGCTCCTTCACATTCGTCATCCTGAGGTCTACACCCACTTAGGAGTGGTTCCACCTCGGGGCTTTCTTCTACACGGGCCTCCGGGATGTGGGAAGACACTGCTGGCACAGGCCATTGCTGGGGTGAGATGGCTTCACATTTACAGCTTCTTCCTTTTCTGAGTTATTTTTAGAGAGAAAGAGAATAATCTTCTTTCAGAACAGACTACAGCTTTTCATTTTAGCCATCCTGTGATAGTCTGAAATATGTTAATATTTACTTTCTTTGTGTGAATTCCATCTGAATCTTTACTTGATAGAATCTCATAGGTAAAGAGTCATAGTGACAAGGTTTTGTGTGTGATTTAACTGTTTTGATGTATTCCCAGAGCAGAGCAATATAGGCCCAGGTGTTTTGAGAAGGGTATAAATGAAAGATAATTTTGGTTATATTTACCATACTGTTTCAAGTCTAGACTGAACCTTACCACCTTTTATTAGGCATTAGATTGATTCTGTTGGGTGGCACCTGTTAAACAGCTGATTTCTGAATTCCAGAACTGGATCTTGCCTTGCCTATGTCATACTGATATTTTCAGAGCACATGATTCTACTGGTGTTAGTTGCCTGGGGTGATGATGAAACTGCTGTGCCGCTATTCCTGTTTTGGATGTAAATCTAAGGACTTTTTAAGGGTTCTCAGTGATAAGCATGGACATTTCTTTTTCTTTAATACAGTTGCTCCTTAAATGTTACAGATTATAAGCTTAAATTTAGATGCATGTAAATTACTGACTTCTGTAGTGCAGATAAGGAAAATACTGATATTTATTCCTGAAATATAGGTAGCACCCTTCTGACATGGTTTCACATGTTTTAATTAAGAAGATTTAGATGTTTATTTCCTAATGCCTTATTGTAAAATTGAACCCCTTGAATAATTTGATAATATTTAATGCTTTCAGTAAATATTTGTATGCTGGAAGGGTACTGGGAAAGAAGCATGTGACAAGTGAAAAACTTTGAGATTAAATAAATTTAATGACTGCTTCTTAAATAATGTTTTTTTCTTAAATAAGAGATTTTCAGTAGTGCTCTTTTAAGCATATTATCTTCTTTGCACACCATAGGGTCTCTGGTGGCCTTGACTTGCATAAATTAGGGTTAATTTTCTTCTGTATGTTAAATTAGGGATAGCTTTCTTTTATATGTAATTCCAAGAGTTTGAAACATGCTGCAGCAACCTGTAGCACTACTGTGCTACAGTCTATTAAAATTGCAGTTGTATTGATTTGTTTTTAATAGCAGAAAACTGTGAGTGTGAGCTTTACAAGTGTCTTACTGTACAATCCTGCATAGATATTTCTGGGACAGGACTCTGGGAACCAAACCTGGTGGGGAATACCTTCCACACTCTAAGCAATGCTTTGTTACCCATTTTAAGTTGGAGGATGCTCCTTTTTTTTTTTAATTCCTAAAGATTTAGTCTTGAGTATGTCATCTGTAGGTTTGAAAGATGTCATATTGAAAAGTATTTGTCCTCAACGACAGCCAGCATTTCTAACCTCTGGATATGTCTTGAAATATTCCTTGTTTCTTCCAGGAGCTTGAGCTCCCAATGTTGAAGGTGGCAGCAACAGAAATTGTGTCTGGAGTGTCAGGGGAATCTGAGCAGAAACTGAGGGAACTGTTTGAGCAGGCTGTGGTAAGACACCCACTGGAAATAGCTCTGTGAACTGTTTGTCTTTTTCTTTGTAAAGATTCATACTTTGTTGCTGTGGTTTGAATTCGAGGAAATGTGAGTGACTCTTTCTCCTGCTACACACATGACTTGTCTCCCCTTCTGTGACCAGAATTCCATTGTACTTGTCATGATGTCACAGAGCACAAAGCTGACTATTCTGAAGCCTTGACAAAAGATGGTTCATCATAGCAATGTAGAGAGCAACATAAATTATTTACATATTTGGATCTGCTTGGCTTGATATATAAAAGAAAAAATTAAGAGCAGTTCATTGTGCTTTTTAGTTGCAAGGGGCCTTTGCTAGTTTTGTATGGCATGGAATTTGAGTGAATGTGAGAGATTTTAGGCTTTGGCAGTCTAGGCAGAAAGCAGAAAATGTGAAACAAATTATAAGAGCGGGAGAAAAGTTTAAGTCTTGCTTTGGTGTGACTTCTGAATGTAGTAGAAAGCAAAGAGAATGAGAACAGGTTGAGATAATTTTAATTTAAAGAAATGCAGATGTCTCTCGTTTTCAGTATGGGGCTGATATTTTGTTTTCTGAGGTCAGTTTTCTGTCCCTGACCTCTGAGAATGTTCTGGTTTTCTGACTTTATTTCATTATGCTACCCTCCCCTACTGTATGCAGGTATTTAAAGTATGCCCCTAAACAGGGCAAAAAGATTGACGGTGAAGCTGTTTCTCATGTTTCCTGTTCATACTAAATTTTAATTTATAGAGAGCCTTGTTAAGAAGTTGTTTAGGATAAAATTACATAGGTTTTGGCACAGAGTTTTCAGAAATTACATATATTTTGTATATGCAGTGATCAAGGGGAGGTTGCTCTAAATTATAGTTACAGAAATAGCATCTCGTGCATAAAATATGTCTAAAATAAAACCTCTTGCCTTTCTGATAATCTCTTACATTCCCTTAGGTAGTTTGTCCACTTAGTTTTCACAGCAGTTTTTGTGCAGGGGAAAAGAGAACGATTCCTGCTTGTTCGGGTGCTGTGGGATCCGCAGGCCTTTTCCCCTCTGTCACCGCGGGAAAGGGAATGACCACGAGATGGCGCAGCCGGTGCCTGGGAACACCCGGTGTACCGCCTGTACCACGCGGGTCTTTTACGTGGGACTTTTTTTGGAACAAGATTCCAGTGTTTCCCCTAAGTATTCCTTTGCACTACTAGTGCTTTTCGGAAATATTAATGATCTTACATCAGCTAAGCACCGTTATATTAGTTACACTAATTATTAATCCAAATTATTGTTGGCTTTTGACTGAATTCATGGGATTTTTGAACACTTCTGGGTGTTTCTCACTGCTCTATTTTACTCTTAGAACATGGTCGAGCTCTGTAGTAGTCTTGAAGCTCCATGACCACCTACTGCTCCTTTTGTTTCATTCTGTGTGTCAGTAATGCTACTCTTGAAATTCCACAGCTCTAATGTCACTAACAAAACAAACAACAAACCAAACCAGACCTTTCTAGTGTGATTTTCGTTTACGGACTTCAGCAGGCAGTCACAATGGAATATTAAGGGAAAACATAAGCCAACACAGAGGTACATTTTATTTTAGACAATGTGTAGAGGCATTTTAAATCTCTTGCCTTAACTATTGCATAGCTACAGATCAGTGAAGTTTCATAGTCTGCTGGCTCTCCAGATTGTCAGCAAGAACAACAGAATTCTTCCAGGACTTGATTGTACAGCAGATTTACAGTAAAAGTGCTTGTAGGACACGCTGTCAGTGTGATTTTGTAATTGTGAATCTTTCTTGTTCCTTAGTCCAGTGCTCCATGTGTCCTTTTCATTGATGAGATTGATGCCATCACCCCAAAGAGAGAAGTCGCATCCAAGGACATGGAGCGGAGGATTGTAGCTCAGTTCCTGACCTGCATGGATGGTGAGTTTCAGGAACAGCTGTGTTAAAAACAGATTATAATTATCAAGCTCAGTGTCTGCCTCCCTTCAGTAGTGACTTGTACTTACTTTAGACGAGATAGTGGCAATAACTTACCTTATTTTGATGCAGTTTGCCTGGGGGGTGCTGGGAAGAACATAATAAATGTGAAGGGGTGTTACTACAACATTTTCACAGCGGTCTGTACAGCATTATATAAGCCTGTCTGTTGCATAAACAGAAATAATGGGGGAACCTGTTAAACTTATTAATAAATAATGAATCTCTTAATTTTTAAATTTTTGCTTGATTGTGCAAAAGTTTTAGGTAGTAGAGATAGAAATGAACTGCAGTTCAGTCTGACTGTTGATTAGTTTATCTCTGCTGACTACTGTCATGTGCTGCAGAGTCCCACAGATATGGGAACAAAGATTGGACAGTGAGTATAAGTACTGACTTCCTTCCTTCTTTCCCTTAGAGTTGAATAATGTGGCTGCCACTACCCAGGTCCTTGTTATTGGAGCAACAAACAGACCTGACTCCCTTGACCCTGCACTGAGGAGAGCTGGGAGATTTGACAGAGAAATTTGTTTAGGGATCCCAGATGAAGGAGCAAGAGAGAAGTATGTGTTGTGAAGTTAAACTTTCTTTTTGATACATTGATAAATAAGAAAATAATGTGTAAGTTAACATGCAACTTAAGGAAAAGTACTTTATTGTGTTTAGCTCTGTTTGTACCTGTACACTCCTGTGAGTCAGTACACACTGAAAAGTTGCAGATGACTTTAAGTGAACACCTATTTGTCTTGGTAGCTGTGCCTACATTTGGAGTAATTTCCTGTCTTGTGTGCAGGTCTGCTTTTAACATCATGTTAATGGCTTTGCAAGTGCCTTAACAGTACAGATGATGGAGTCAAATGTATCTTTTCTCATGCTCAGGAAGTTAACAATCTGTATTTGGTGCTCCCTATGTAACTATTAAATTAGGAATATCAATTAAGTGAAGCCCGTTTTTACCTTAAGCAACAGACCTGGATTCTTCCATTCTGGTCCTCATGGAAATACACCAGTCCAGGCATTAAGCTGAGCTGCTGTCATCCTGTGCTGTATAACTGTCCCTTTTTTTTCCAAAGATCTATGACTATCAGACTAAGTTAAAAGAAATAAATCCATGTTTGCGTTTTTAATTAAAAAGGGACTGCTACTCATTTCCTCAACAGCAAAAAACACGGGAAGGGAAGTTTGAAAAACTTACAGCTTATCTTGTTATGGAAAGGAAAGAAAGGTCAAAGGATAATAACCATATTTCTAAGTTGAAGAGGCAAACACTTCTGCCTGCACTTTGCCCACTTTGTGTTGTCAGCACTCAGGCCATTATTCCACCCTAGGGTTTTCTCCCTTTCTACTTTTGGCCATACCTCCGTTTGTATTTTTTCCTCTTCCCTCCCTTCTTCCTCCAAATTTACTGCCCTGCAGTAGTTGGATTCCTCTTGGCTATGGGCAGGACATGCAGATGATTAGAGGTAGACCTAACGAGTCACCTGAGGAGAGTTGTGATTCTCTGACAGTTACTGGGAACACTTTAAAATTATGATATTCCCAGAAACAGCACAGTGTTGAAGGACAGGAGTTGTGAATGGCAGAGCCATCGTGGTGTGTAGAGATTGTTCACAAGTTTCAGTGGAGTCATAGGCATTCATATTATTGTTTGTTGGTGTTCCTGGGGGTGTAGGCTTACAGGGACTGATGATTTTCTTTTTTAAATTCTTCCCTCCTACTACTTTTCTGTTTTGTTTTGTGGAAGGCATGGTGGTGTTGGTTTGTTCCTTTATTTTAAAATTAAAGGGTTGCACAGACCTTGTAAGTCCTCAAAGTGTGGTGATTTACAGGGTGAGTCTTACTGAAGGCAAGATTTGAACTGCTTATTGTGGTTCTGCAGCCTTAAGGGGTGGAGTGAGAAGAGAAAGTGTACCTGGAGATCTTGCTTTACCTGGTGTTTTCTTGTGCAAATTCAGAATGAGCCATTTGTAGTTCTGAACTGTTTACACTACTCAATTGATAACTACAACTCTTGTCAGACAGGTTGAAAAAATCTTGAGAAACAGGCTATTATGCCTAATAAAGATTGAAAAGAGAGATGATGGAACTTGCTGGTGGGGAGGGAAACAGATGAAATATATTATAATATTAGAGTTTTGAAGAGTTTAATTACTTGTTTTTTTTCATAACTTGTCTGTAGTTATATTATTTGATTAGAAATAATTTCAACTAGTTTTTATTGGAACTAGAAATATGTTACTGATCTGGATTTCCTTGGTTTGTGCTGCCTTTTAAAAATATTTTCCCAATGAAGTGGTATTTTGCTTTTGTATTCTCATATTCTGCTTTCAGTGGTCACGGAAAAATACTGAAGATTAACCAGAGCTCCTCACACAGTCTGATTTCAATTGCTTCTTGCAGAATTTGCTTGTTGTGGATGTTNGATGTAATCACATTGATTAGAAGTCTGTGTTGCTCTGTCCCAACTTCCAGAAATTAATAGGGACCCTGTCTTTGATGGAACTTGCTAGTGGGGAGGGAAACATGAGATATAATATATAACTGTGGAGTTTTGAAGAGTTTAATCACTTGGTTTTTTCATAACTTGTCTGTAGTTACATTATTTGATCTAGAAATCATTTGAACTAGTTTTTATTGGAACTAGAAGTATGTTACTTATCTGGACCTCCTTGGTTTGTGCTGCCTTTTNAATTAGAATGCACCTGTTACTGAAAACTATCTGAAACTGTATTTAATCAGCCATTTTGAGCAATAAAGGGAGAATGCACGATGTAATCACATTGATTAGAAGTCTGTGTTGCTCTGTCCCAACTTCCAGAAATTAATAGGGACCCTGTCTTTGATGGAACTTGCTAGTGGGGAGGGAAACATGAGATATAATATATAACTGTGGAGTTTTGAAGAGTTTAATCACTTGGTTTTTTCATAACTTGTCTGTAGTTACATTATTTGATCTAGAAATCATTTGAACTAGTTTTTATTGGAACTAGAAGTATGTTACTTATCTGGACCTCCTTGGTTTGTGCTGCCTTTTAAAAATATTTTCCCAATGAAGTGATATTTTGCTGTTGTATTCTTGTATTCTGCTTTCAGTGGTCAGGGAAAAATACTGAAGATTAAACCAGAGCTACTCACACAGTCTGATTTCATTTGCTTCTTGCAGAATAACTTGTTGTGGATGTTCTTCAATAAATACATTTTTAAAAAGTGGCATGGAACTGACAGTACAGGCTTAGGTTGTTAGGAATACAAGGTTAAATGTATCAGTGGATAATTTGTGTGCATCTCCGTGGTACACTGAGACCTAGNTTCATAACTTGTCTGTAGTTACATTATTTGATCTAGAAATCATTTGAACTAGTTTTTATTGGAACTAGAAGTATGTTACTTATCTGGACCTCCTTGGTTTGTGCTGCCTTTTAAAAATATTTTCCCAATGAAGTGATATTTTGCTGTTGTATTCTTGTATTCTGCTTTCAGTGGTCAGGGAAAAATACTGAAGATTAAACCAGAGCTACTCACACAGTCTGATTTCATTTGCTTCTTGCAGAATAACTTGTTGTGGATGTTCTTCAATAAATACATTTTTAAAAAGTGGCATGGAACTGACAGTACAGGCTTAGGTTGTTAGGAATACAAGGTTAAATGTATCAGTGGATAATTTGTGTGCATCTCCGTGGTACACTGAGACCTAGCCTGTCAGTTTTGAATATAAATTTAGGGTTGAAAGGTGACCTGTAATACTAAGTCACCAAAACCACTGATTAGCAATGCCTAGTTGAGGCTGTTGGTTTTTGTTCAAGAAGTGATAGTAAGTTTATAGCACAGCTCTGTGGGTTTCAGTGTTGGTTACTTCCTACTTGAGCAAAAACTCCCCACTGCAGTATTTCAGTTCATGTGGACTGAAAGAGACATTAAATGCTGTTTGTTTTCATGTGAAAAAAAACCCCAAAATTAATAGCTTTTTCTCCAGCTTTAACTTTTCTCTTCTTTTTTTTTTTTTTTCCTTACTTGATTAGAATTTTGCAGACTTTGTGTCGAAAACTGAAGCTCCCGGAGTCGTTTGAATTTCGCCATTTAGCACGGCTGACCCCGGGCTATGTGGGGGCTGATCTGATGGCCCTGTGCTGTGAGACAGCCATGGGCACAGTCAACAGGGTCCTGATAACATCTGAGGAGAACGGGAGGAAACACACACACTCAGGGGGGAACATAGCTGGAGGAAGCCTGGGGATAGGAACAGACATCCTGGTGGAGGAGGGTACTAACCAACCAGAACTTCCACCTAAGGTGTGTATTCCTTGAAGCATGTGTTTTTAGCATCTGAAGAGTTGGAGCCATTTTAGAATTATGGAAGTCATTACTCATAAATTCTCAAACATCCACAGCCAACCTAATTTAGATTTAGAAATGGCAGCTTCTAAGGCAGGAGTGTAACTCCTAATGACCCATATAATGGGTCTGGAAAAGTGGATCTCAAACCCCAGGCCTCTTAAAAATTATGCTCCTGTTTTATACAAGGCGTGTTTTTTCCCTGGGATTTTTTGTTTTGTTTGTGCTTTGTTGTTTTGTCTTCTAGCAGAGCCGACTTTGAAAGAGTGTCTGTATCTCTCTTCAAAAGTGTATTGACTAACAGAATTTTAAAAGTATCAGACTTGCACTGAATATTTTGCACCAGCTGTTTGCTGTGCCCTCAGTGAGGTGTCTGTGGTGATTCCCTGGTAGAGTTACAGTAAGCCAAAGTCTAGAAATATTTATGCAGCCTTTGTTTGCCTTCCAGCTATGTGATTACTTGAGGTCAATCACACACGTGGTGTCCAGTACCTATAGCAGGTTTAGGGAGAGAGGAGATGTTAATGTGCAGCACAACTGGAACTCTGTTGCAGAAAACAGTAGTATCTCAAGTGCCAGCATTATTCTCTGGCCTAAGTAACATGAAGGTTTGTGTAGCAGAACTACTTTATATAGAAATCCTTGGTCCCACTTCTCGAAATTTAGAGTCTGTGTATGCCTTCATTATCTGTAGGTCTCCTAAAGATTCATCTGGAGATAAGTGGGCTTAAATGCACATTGTGTTCAAATTCTGTTTTTAGGAGGGCTGTCAAAGAGCACTGTTGCTGTGATGACAAAAATCAATGTAAAAAGCTGTAGTAAGCCTTTGTATTAGTGTAACATAAGCACGGTGCTTATAGCTCCCAGTGCTTCCTGGGGCCTGTCGTAGCCAAAAGAAGGTGGGGAGGGGCAGGTAGTTGGAGCTTTTATCAACATCACCATGATCAAAGGGGTCATTGAGAATGAGGAAGTCTAATCCTAACAAAGCCATGTTTTGATAGCTGGCAGGAGGTTGACATAGTCTAATACAGGGTATTGTCATTAAAACCCTTGTATTATGTTTATAATGGAAAAATAAACATACAAAACCTTTAAAAATCATTCACACAATTCGAGTAAACAAACCCAGTGGTCTTGCTATTTCAGAGTTTCTCTCAATGGCTCCGCTAAGAAGAGGAGGGACGACTTAAAAGGAATATCAGGCATTCTAAGCACTTGTATTTCTTTGTAGTCAGTTGTAGAGCTATCCTAGCTGAACTTGATAGGAAGT
>VWYE01022646.1:0-12792 GCA_013398995.1 Alaudala cheleensis | reverse complement strand
AAAACTGCAGCAAACTTCAAATTTGTGTACAACAAGCAGTGGAGATTTATCATTCTGCTGTGCTTGTTGACCTTAGCTCTGTTTCCTTTATCTTTAATACAAGAGTGATTTTGCATTCCCGGCGTTGTTTCCCTCAGCCGCCGGCTCCGGGCCGTGAGGAGGCCGCGGCGAACAAAACAAGCTGCGCGCCGGGAGGATTTTAAACATTTCCCTTTCTTCCAGGTGCTGTTGGAGTTGCCAGGGTGGATAATGGCAGCGTGTGACACTTGTCAGCCCCGGGTGACAGGCGGTATGAGGGATGGGTTTGGGATGGAGAGGGAATGAACGCGGGGATCGATGGCTGCGCTGAACGGTGCGGGCCCCGCCGCCTGACGGTTTCATGTTTTATGCAAAAGTGCAAACTCTCCTGGAATGTGTGAAGGATTCCGTGCTCAAAAGCGTTTACAGGAAGGGGTGGAAGGAGATGTGGAGGGAACAGAGCCCTGAGCAAAGCCCCGGTGGATGCTTTGAGTGGCTGCTCGCAACTCCACGAGCTGTTTGCTTCTTAAAGACTCCAGCTCGCTGTTTTAGCGCTAAAATCATCATTTAATGGAGTTGTGGAGCGATCACATTTTCCCTCTTTAAGGGAATTTAAAGGTTGTGATATCGTTCCATTAGCAGGGAGGAAAAAGGGATTTTTCTTTTTTTTCCTTAATTTTTCATAGTAACGTGAAGAAAATGTGGTGGAAAATGACCTTTCTTAGCTGGCCTCGCTCTGTAATGTAATTTATGTGATTGTTTCTCTTGCAGACCACTCTGGTCCCACCGAGAGCTCAGACCCTGCTTCTCTCCCAGGCTTTCAAAAGCCATTTTTGTCAGCCTGAATTCCAATTCTTGCTCTGGAGATCTGAAATGTGATACTCTTTTCAAGGTCTCTAAGAATGAAAAGAGAGCTCTAATTTAACAGCTGCAAATAACTGGGTGCAAATCTGCTGAGTTTGAAATGTTTGATATCTGAAAATCAGGGAGTTCAATTCCTGTAGTGTACTTACAGATCTATTCAGTGTTAGAGGCTGAATTGAGTTAATTTTTATTTATTTCTTTTTTAAGTAAGGCTGGGCCAGGGTTAGCTTGATTACCTGAATCATTTGTCTTTGTCTACAAACATAAAACTTCCAAAAAAATTATGAATAATCCCTAAAGTCATGAGCAAGAAGGGTGAGATGATTAAAATTCATGTGGAGTCCACCCTCCTTGCCCTTTTGTATTTTGGCCCTCTGAGTTCTTCTCTATTACTGTCAAAGATAAGGATGAAACTTTCTTAGGTCAAAGTGAAATTAATTTTGAAATTTCTTCAGTTGGATAAATGAAAACCCCATGAATCTGCAGGAGCTGCTGACACCGTGTAAAGAAAAATACCTACATGATACAGAGGAGTTCTGAGAACTGGTACTGAATCTTGGATTAAAAAAAAAAGGCCTTTTATTGATTAAATGTGCAGTTTATAGAAAGAAAAATAATTATCTCAGCTCTGACTTGGTACTCAATGTGAAGATGCCAAAATATCTGCCCACTAAAGTAAATTATTTTCTATATTTTTGCCATTTCAGGGTATGAGACTGCAAAGGAATTTTGGTTTTTTTTCCCTTGAGATATTTGTATTCAGGTAACCATCCATTAACATGGGTTTAATTCTAACATATGCAAAGCAGGACTGCAAAGAATTTGGGTTTTATGCAGGAACATTTTTGTTCTGGAAGTTTTTAGGCGTTTGCTCAGGAATTAGCCCTGCCTGGCATGAAAATGAGCCTCGTTCCTGTTAGAAAAGCAGCAAAATCTGTCTGTGCTTCAAGGATTTCATAATGAAAACAGAAGGAGAAGGTCAGAACATGATGTTGGAGTGGTTTTTTTTTTTATTTTTATTTTTTGCTACTGATGTTTCACAGATTTCTAAATAATCACCAGCATCAGCACCTGACCAATAATTAACATCTCCAGGTAAAGGTGAATTAAGCAGCTGAATGATTGGTTTCAAAACCTGCCAGGGGCAGAAATGGCTTTTTTCTTTTTTTTTTTTTTTCCTGGTGGAATCATATTTTATTTAGATTTGGGGATTTTTTACTTTTAAATGAAGCAATAAAACCTTTAAATGTTTTCTCCTGCATCCCCGTTTCTCCTGCGCTGCTGCTCTGAGTGATGGAGCCAAGCCTGAGCCTCACACTTTGAATAATGCATTAATTCCTCTGCAAGATGTGCAAGGCTGGAGACTCATTTTTGTCAGGATTCTGCCTCTGGTTACTCTGAACAGAAACTTTTTGTTCCAGGTGAATGTTTAAGGGGGGAATTCTTGGATGTTCCTGTGCAAATAATGATTTATCCAGTGGACAGGGTGCTCCACTGGAGCTTCCCACCTGGAATTTATGGTTTGGGCTTGGGATTTCTCATTTTTCTGGAATTTTTGTCCATCTCTCAGACTGGAAAAATGCTCTGTGAGTGGTGAAATTGAGGGAAGTGATGACAAAACCTCTCCTTTGCTGTTTGCTCCTTTTAAATCCAATTAAAATCTTCCTTAAACGGGGCTAAGTGGCAAAAGCAAAGGGCCAGCACTTCAAAGTGGGTTTGAAAAGGATTAAAATGGCTTTTTTCTTAGTTTTGAATGCTTGTAGATGAAGTTTTTCTGCAGTTTGAAAGCTGAAGTGGCACCATCCCCCTCAAATGAGATCTTGGCCTCGCTTCATGGAAGGGAAAACTGAACTCCCCAAAGGTCTTGGGACACTCAGGTCCCCTGGAAAGGCTCCCACAGGAGTGTCTTGGATAGAGAGTAAATCCCAGCTTAAATCTTTAGTAAAACAGTGGGGTTTTGGGCAAAGGGGTGAAGTGTTTTTCTCTCTTGGGTCAAATATGCATTTGATAAATCCTCCAGCCCTGAAGGGGAGAGGTGCAGGGCAAATTAACAAATGCTGGCTCTGATTTGAGCTCTGTCACTGCTTTTTGACAGATTCATTTTCCTTCCCCAGTGTGATTGTGTCCCTGCCTGGGGCTGGGAGAGCTGCTCAAGGTCACCTCCCTCTCAAGGAGGAGTTTTATTTTCCTGCCACTTCTGCCTGCTGGGGTCAGGGCTCTTCTCCTTGCTCCTAGAAAATGTAGGAAGCAATTAAGATTGATTCATGCCACGAGCTATTTGACTTATTTTGGGTTTGGTTGTTTGGGTTCTTTCTAACAGGAAGAAAAAAACCCCAAATATTCTCCTGTCCAACCTCATCTCTTGGTCTGGAAAAGCTTCCAACACACTGGACAAGTCTTTAGAAGAGCTGATGGTTTATTTATCTCAATCTTCGATTAAAAAAACCAGATATTGGAGGTATGTGATGCTATTCAGGGAAATTGTTCAATAAATAATTTGCCACTCAGCCAGTGGATGTGTGAGAAAGGTGTTAAAATATTCCTGAAAGATGGCAAAGTATTTATCCATCACCTGTATTTTGGGGCTGTGGAAACCCATCCATTATTTCCTGACACTGCAAAATCCCAGGAAAATGCAGCCATGCCCTGGCTGGCACCTCAGCCACTTGTTTGCACCTGTAAATTTGTGCAAAATAAGTGATTTAAGCAAAAATTTAGAGAAAATCGACCAACACTGAGTTCCTCCTCCTCTGTCCAGTGTGGGATGTGATTTTGTGCTGACACCTTGATATTCCAGTGGGATTTCTGGAGCCAGTGGCTCTGCCTGGAGCTGGCTTGTGTGGAATGGAATTCTGCCATGGAATTCCAAAGGGGGACAGTGCTGGGAGATGGCCAGGGATTTTCCATGGGGGTCACTGAGGAGATCCAAACCTTTTTTTCTTTGTTTCAGAGAGAAAGGGGGGCTTTGGTTTTCAGGGATGTTTGACTTGGAGCTGGGGAGAGCTGGGCACATCTGGTTTTTTATCTTCTTCTTGCCCCTTTCTTGGCCCTCTACCCCCTTCCTATTCATTATTGCTNTTTTCCAGCTTTTCCCAGATCCCTGCTGGCCGCGGGCTGATTGTTAAAGCTCCACGGAGGGATTTGGAGGGATGAGAAATGTTTGGAGGGATGAGAAATGTTTGGAGCACGACGGGGATGGGAAAAGCTGCTCCTTTTGAAGTGCGGAGAGGGTGAAATCTTCCCCGCGTCGGGAACCCCTCCGAGCCCTGCGTGGAAATTCCCGTTAAACCATCAAAGCCAGGCTTAAGCCGAGCTCAAGCGAATGGAGCCTGCGGGGAAACTCCGCCCCGGCTGCTCGTTTTTGGGAAGGAAGCTGTGTAAACTGGGGAACACCATGTTTAGTCGGGGTATAAACAGGGATCCGTGACTCAGGTGCACGAATCGGGACTCAAATCCATCCTTTAGCGCCTCAGCAGGGATTTCATGGAGCTGGAGAGGGCAGGAGCATTGGCTGAGCAGTTTTCTCTAATGATTTATTAAAAATTTCGTGATCAAAGTGGGCTTGATTGTGCCTCACAGTGGGGAGGCCACATCCAGCTCAGCTTCCTGATCCCACTTTTACTGAAAACTTGGCAAATATCAAAATATTTAAGAAGCAGGAGAGGGGAGGGAAGGAGAAAGGCCAAAAGGTGAATTATCCTCAAGCTGAGGCAGCCTCAGCCACTCTGGGAGCTCTCGAGGTCTTCAGTCCCTTTAAGGGTCTGGGCTTGTCCCCTGTGACCTCCCAGGTAAAGATTTCCAAAGTTTCTTTCCCAGCTGTTTTCCAGCAGCTCATCTATTCCATCCAATCTTTCTCCTAAGATTAATTTCCCAGACTTTCTGTTAAGAATTTGAGGGAATTATTAATCATAACACCCAGACTCTTCATAAATTAATGGGTTTATTAGCTGTTATTAATCAAGTGTTGTTTACTGTGCCCTTTATAAATGCCATTTTATATTTTTACCAGTTCTTCACACCCAGCTTGTTGTGCCCCCAAATTGCTTTAGTATTTCATGGAAAACCACAAGACATTCACAAGCAAAATAATCTGTAAATTTTTTAATACAAATGCTGTTTCTTTAAATGGGAAATTATTAAAGGTGTTAATGGGGGTTTAATGAAAATGCTGAATTTTGAGACAGGGTGATTTATTTTTTCTCTCCTTTGCTTGATTTCCATGGAATTGCAGAGCAAACAGGGCAAAATGAGGAGATTTTAAGCACAACCCAAGGTGTTTTACAGCCTCAGTCTACCTCAAGCCACAGCATCTTTCCCTGGTCCCTTGGGAATGGCACCACCAATATCCCACATTCCCCACCCTGCATTCCACTGGGGAAAAACAGATCCCAGGAAAGGACCAAGGAGCTGAGAAAGCTTTTCTCCATCCTTTCTCCAGTGGCTCCAGTGCATCCTTGGAATGCCAACAACCTTTGATTGCTGCTGTGTCAGCCAACAGCAAAAAAAAAAAACCCACAAAAAATGCATCGTGTGCCTGCAGAGGGAAGATCTTTTCTGGGGACGTGGAGAGCCACCTGTGCATCTTAAACAGCTTAATAATGGTTATTAAATTGCAGGGTGGAAAATGAGATTGGGTTGAGAAGAGGCTTTGCCTTGCCCCTCTCCTGGTTTGGCAGGTGACGCCTCAAGGAGACAGAGCTGAGCGTGGCACAAAGTTCTGCCTTTGCTGTGATCACTGATAAATTAATTAAGCTCCTTTTAAAAGCGATGGGAAAGGGGGCCTATTTATAGCTGAGAGTGTATTTACCAGCCTCAGAGGGAAACTGCAATTACATTTTCAGTTTAAAAATGTCATTGTCTGCTCTGACCTCTCCTTGCTTTCTCCTGCCCTTCAAAGCAGAGCGAATTCCCGGGAAGCGCCAGGCTGGAGGCTCCAGGAGGGGTTTGGTGTCAGTTTGGAGGGCAGAGGCTGTGCCAGCACTGAGAGCTCTCTCACAGAGCTCTGGGAATGCTGATTTTCCTTCCCAAACCCGTCCCTGCAGGATTTGGGGAAAGCAGGGAAGCATCCTGGGATGGAGAAGCTGCAGGAACCTCCCGGAGCCAGCCAGGACTGGGGAGAAGGTGCAGGGACCAGCCAGCCCTGGCACTCTGCCCCAAATCCTGTGTGAGTCCTCTTCATCTCTATGTGCTGTGGGGTGAGTTGGGGAATTTTTGGGATTTCTGGCCATGAAAAGCTCTCCTGCTGGCCTGGGAAGGGCAAGCAACAGCTTCCAGAGGCAACCATGGAATCCAAGGATTGGAATGGGAAAGGAAATCTCATTCCAGGGACACCTTCCACTGTCCCAGGCTGCTCCAAGCCCTGTCCAACCTGGCTTTGGACACTTCCAGGGGCAGCCACAGCTTCTCTGGGCACCCTGTGCCACTGGATGAACCAGGACATCTTTCATTCCTGAATGAAAGGATATTTTTCTTATCTCGTGCTCAAATTCCATTTTACTCATCCCCCACTGCCCTGTGCAGCCCCCAGGGCTGATACACATTTCTTTTTAAAGCTGGATATTGTTTTTTTTTTCTTACAGTGAGGAGTAATTACAGGTGATGCCCTTTTTAATAAGAGTTCTTTGGTATTTTTATTTTTTTACCCAAGCTTCCCCCACCTCCCTGCTCCCTGCTCATATTTCAGACGAGGAGCAATGCAGATTTTCAAGTCTGTAACAACAAACGTTGTTCCCAAGCAGTTTAAAAACCCTCTTGAGGCAAAGCATCTCCCAGTTCCAGATGGCCCCTGCATTTATTGTCATGACAGTGGCATTTGCAGCAGGAGAAGGAGTTTCCTCTTGGGAAAATGAAAACCCCACACTGTGACACCAGGACAGATGCCTGGAACTCTGTGTCCAGGACATTTAACCACTGGATCAAAGCTCCATGGCCTCGTGTGGAGCTTGTGGACAAGGAGTGACTGACAGGTCTGCCCAGACCTTGTGCTTCCCAAATCACCCCGTGGTGACACGTGGGGAGGGATGTGTGGGATTTTGTCAGCCCGAAACATCAGCAAGCAGGTGATGTGTGCTCCAAACCACATCCAGCCTCTCCTTGCAGGTGGAAATAAAAATATTCGGGATCCACAGGGAGAAATCAGGGTTTTTTAAATGAAAATCAATGATATTTATGTTTTAGGCTGTGCCTTAATGAGGTTTGTGTGAGGGGAGGGGGGAACAAGCGTGGCCTGACAGCCACACCTCCAGTGAGGAATAATCCAGACAAATGTTTGAGGAATCAGGGAATGGTTTGGATTGGAAAGGTCCCTAAAGCTCTGTCACAGCATTCCGTTAATTTAAGTAAAATATTCTCCAGCAAGGAGTAATGCAGCAAAATGTTTGAGGAATTGTGGAATCATGGCATGACTTGGGTTGGAAGAGACCCTCAAGCTTACCCAGTTCCACCTCCACTATCCCAGGCTGCTCCAAACCCAGTCCAGCCTGGCCTTGGACATTTCAGGGATCCAGGGGCAGCCACAGCTTCTCTGGACAATGATGGTGAGAGACTGATAAACAGAATTTTTTTAAGAGATTGAATCAGGGAAAGACCCAAGGGAAGTGTTGGTTTTATTTTAGTTAATCTAAAAATATTTTAGCATAAGACTTAAAGTCCTCCTTGAAGAAAGGAGCTGATTGGGTTCTCCTTTGTGGTGGCTGAATGTTAAATTCCACCTTTCTCTCACAGGCATTATGCTAAAATGATAAACAGAGAGGTTTTATTGAATCTACTTGAGCAAACAGAATTTCTCAAAGCAATTTTTGAACGAGGCCTGACATCCAAAGTGACTCCTCCAAAACACCCCACGTTATTTTGGTGTTCTGATTGAAATTCCTGCAAAGCAACGTTTTTGTGGCTGCTCTTTCTGAGCACTGACTAATTACGTTGGAAGGATTACTGCTGTCATTTTAAGAGCAAGCAAAACGATGATGAAGTACAAAAACGGGGAGGGAGTTTGTGATCTGCAGTCTCAGAAGAGCAAACAGAATTAACTTGAAATAACTCTTTGCATTGCCACAGTCAAAAACTGTAGCAGGGTGTGCTGTTTCCACAGAAGCTGCAGCTTTTATTTGGTTTGTTGCTTGATTTGCTCTCGCCCTGATTAAATTTGGATGTGGCTGTGCCTTTTACATGGGTAAATATTGCTCAGCACAGCACCCACAGATGGGGCCCCTTGTGAAAGGCTGGGAGATGTACCTGGGTCGGTCTCAGGGAGATTTCTGAGGGAAATAAAAGGGTTTTTAAAGGATTCAAGGTGTTTCTCCTGCTCAGTTTGAATCACAGGGTCCTTTGCATGTGGGATTCTCTTGTGTTTGGTTTGGATGCCCTGCAGGTCTCTGGTGGGGCTGGGCTGTTCCAAATCCCAGTCCTTGCTGTTGCATTCCTCACTCTTTTCCTGAGGAAATTTGGTGATTTTCAGTGCTTTTGGACTTGCAGCCTGCCCCTGGTTTGGTCCTGGTGATGATTTTTGGTGGGGCAGGAATTAGAGGTTCTTTCCATGGACAGGCACCAGATGAATTTGTAATTTTGTGGCTGTTTTTCACTTGACACCCTTGAGTTGTGACCCTCAGCCTTCTCAAGAGGGTGATATTTGTGGCTGGAAAAGAAGGATTTTGTCTCCTAAAACCCTCCAAAATTAAAGTTAGAGGGATTCTCCAGCTGTGCTGGGCTTGAGCATCAGATGGATTTGGGAGTCTCCTGGCTCCAGGTGGATTTGGATGCAGACTCAGAAATGAATTTGGGGGTTACTCCAGCAGCTCCAGCAGGTGTGGCAATGTGCAACCTGCTCACCTGGAGGCTTTTGATTTTAATTCACACCTTCCTGAGCAAAACTGAACTCAAAGGAGTGAACAGATCCCATCAGCTTTTGAAGAAAGACCTTGAGAGCTTGTGAGGAGAATGAGGAGACGATGAAAGAGGCAGCATGGGGAGGTGTTGAGATGGAGATGAACTGCAGGGCACTTCTCTAATTAGTTTAAATTTAATATATTTTCCTATTTATGAACTTTTAATATAAATCTGTGGCAACGTCTGAGGGTCTTTATGGAATTTTCAGCTTCCTCCTCACCCTCTTTTATAATTTTTGGGTCAAAAGGGCACTTTTGCTCTATTTGGGATAATGAATGAAAAGGGATAATCACAATAATAAACAGCCTGCCTAAAACTTGCTCAGAGAGATCCTTCCCAGCATTTCCTCAGGACCTGAGAGCTTGAATTGCCAGCTCTCTTCTGGAATATTGTTCTGTGGTCAGATGTACCCTGAGGGACAATGAATTTTTCATTGGCTTCTAAATGTTGGGTTTCTCTCTAGCATAAAACCTGATCCCCAAACTGTGCATCTCCTTGGACTGGTTCATGCATAAAAATGCATTTTTTAGCTGCATTTGCTTCACTGAGTGCATTTCCTTCCTCTCTTGCCAAAAGCTGATGCAGACCTGTGCTAAGTGGTTTTCCAGGCAATAGAAACTCTGTGATTATGCATAATTCTGGTTATAAAATGGGTGTAAAGCCACTGGTTTGATTTGAGGAACCTGAGGGGGGGAAAAAATCAATTTTAAAGGATTGTGGCAGCTCTTGTTTGTGTGTGAGAACCTCATCAAAACCATTGCAGCTAATTGCACCCTGTTTTGGGAATTGCCCAAAACTGCTTTTGGAAAATGCTTCACCAGAGATGCTGCCTCTTAAATGCCTGAATATTATCCTCAAAATGATCCTGAAAATCTCTTCTTGTTCATTAAAACAACTTTCCCCTTGGTGGGTTCATCTGTCAGGGGTCCCTTGGTTATTTAACATTTCCCTCAATATTCAAGGAGGAAAATAAACAAGAAAGAGATGAAACCATTGGAGAAGTGTCCAGAGGAGGTCAGTGATGGTGGTGAAGGGTCTGGAAGGGGGAAGCAGGATGAGGAGCAGCTGAGGGCACTTGGAATGTTCATTTGGAGAGGAGGAGACTGAGGGGAAACTTGGGATTTGCAGTTTCCTCATGAGGGGAAGGGCAGGCACAGACACTGATTTCCCCTCTGGAATGGCTGGAGCTGCACCAGGGGAGGTTTGGGTCGGAAATCAGGGAAAAATTCTTCCCCCAGAGGGAAGAAAAAGATTATTTTAATAATTGATTATCGATTGTTCCCACCTCAGAGCACACAGAGCCTGCTTTGTCCTGCACAGGCTGCAGGAATAGATTCTGTTTTCTCATCAATGAAATATTAATTGCGTGTTTATATTTTGGTGTGGCCTAAAGTGAATATTAAAGTGCCCATAAATAAAACATTGCCAACTTTAATACAGGACGGGGTTTTCTCACATTTGTCTTAAATGAGCTCATTACAGTAGAGAAGGTAATAAATATTTGATTTCAGGGCATGTTAATGAGGTGCTTGCTCACGAATTCAAAGTGTTTAGCAGAGTTTTCTCTCCCCTTCAAACATGTTATAGAGTGCAAACATTGTGAATTATTTAATCAGGAGGATCTTTAAGCACTCTGGGTGCTGTGTTTAAAAACCTAAACCCACAAAGCCACGGGAGCAATTAATGGCTGCAGCTTCCCAAACAGAGGATAATTTGGTGAATAATGTTGTTTGTTTTCAGTTCAGGATTTCCACCGAGGGCTCCCCTGCCTTGGGAGCTCTCCCTGGCACAGCAGTGGTGCTCAGGTTTTTTTAAAATTGGCATTTTAACCCGCTGGGTTGTGCCATCAAGGCTGTTTTAACCCAGGTGCAAACTGTGGGATTTAAGTTTTGCAGTTAAATCTGTATTTCTCACCAGTCAGCCCCACGTTCTCATGGAAATGCTGCAGAGCAGAAGTGGAGATGGGAGGGTCCAGCCTGCTGGAATTTGGTTCCTCTCCCTTGCAGTTCTTCCCTCTGCTTGGGATGAAATTTGTACATTGTTACACTCTGTGGTGGATTGGGCCTGTCTAGGTTGTAATTACACCTGTAATTATGTATATTATCTGTATTATGGAGGGAATTCCTCCCTGGGAGGGTGGGGAGGGGCTGGGATGGGATTCCCAGAGCAGCTGTGGCTGACCCTGGATCCCTGGGAATGCCCAAGGCCAGGCTGGACAGGGCTTGGAGCAGCCTGGGACAGTGGGAGGTGTCCCTGCCATGGAGGGATGGGATGGGATTTAAGGTCCCTTCCCACCCAAACCACCCCATGATTCTCAATCCCAAATATTTCTCCTCACATGTGGTTTTATTTAGCCACTGCATTAACAACACACTTTTTTCTCATTTCTTTTTTCTACTTTTTATCTCTGACAGTGAACTTTTGAAGTGCTTGTGGTTTTTTTGCACTCCCATCAAGGCTTCCCCAGTCCATGGAAGGTGTCAGTGGTGGTTCCACACTCGGTGGGTGAGTCCAGGGCTCAGCTTCCTTTGGGATTGGTTTGTGCCTCCTTGTTTTGGGTATTAAAGGGGGAGGAAGGACTGCAGGAACTTCAGCAAACAATCAAAAGCTGTGTTTTTCTCCTCTGCATGTCAAACTAAAAGCAATCTCCTCAGGAAAGATGGGATCAAAACCTGCAGACTCCACAAAGCAGAGCTGCTGTGAATCCCTGGCTCAGTTTGGCTTTAGGAGGAATCATAAAGACACAAATCTGCCATAAAATCCCAATATTTGGAGTTCCCCAGGCTGGGCAGAGCTTTGGGATCAGGAGATGAAGATCCCTTTTCACATCCAAATGAGGATGGAGCCCCTCCAGGCCAGGCTCAGGTGGAGATTTCTCTGAGGTGACTCTTCAGCTGTGAGTGACATTTGTCACCCCTGGGCTGGGAATGTGCTGCCCGTGGGCTCATCCCTCCCTCTGGAATTCCCAGCAGGGCTGCTCAGATATCCTGGCTGCACCTCCATCCCTGAGATTCCACCCCTGAGCTCCCTTGGGCTTGACCCCTCTGCTCACTGGGGGATGAATTCCTCAGAGGAAAAGTGGCAAATCTGATTAAAAAAAAAAAAAAAGAGAAGAAAATAAAAAAAACCACTTAATTACATGCTGGAAAAAGTGAGTGGGAACATCTCTCACCTCTCCCAGCCTTTCCAGACATCCCTCCATCAACAATTAGTGATTCTCCTGGCTTTGAGGGAGATGAAAGCCCCTCAGCTTTTCAGCAATCTCCCCTTTTTTGGACATTCCTGCTTTTTCAATCCCTTGTTCCCAACTCATCCATCAGCAGGGAACATCATGATGGTTTTGAGGCAGCAGCTTCCATGGTTTTTGCTGGGAAGAGCCTTTTGGGACAGGTCAGGGAGCTCTTTGAGGGCCTGGTTCCAGGTGTTCTGGAACATTCCCACCCTTCCTCACCACAGGGGAATTGCCCAGCTCAGGGCCCAGAGGGCAGAAATGGAATTTGTGTTAAAAAAAGGTAAAACCACATCAGGGTTCATCCCCTTTCCTGAAAAAAGGCATTTTTTTCTCAAATGCTGGTCCAAAATATCTGCTCTGAGTTCTGGGTTTTTCTCCTCAAGGTTTCCTTGATGAAGGAAGATGACCCAAATAATTCAGGATATATTATACATGTTTTCAACAAAGGTATCAGTGCTATTTCTCCAGGCTTAATCCCAGTTTTAAACCTGTTTTCCCCTCAGGAAATGCTCCTAAAGCATTTTGTGCAATGTAGACTTGAATTTAAATTCATGAAACTTAAAATGCAAAACTAAATTTATTAAATATTAAATTTAAAGCCATTTACACTGAAAATACTGAACTGTGAGGAAGCAAAACCAGCTCTGGAAATTGAGGGGGCTGAGGTCTGGGTCAAAATTCCAGAGTGTTTTCTTCCAGGAGCTGGGATTTAGGAAATATTCAGGGTTCACCCCAGGAAAGCAAGGCCTTGACTTGCTCAAAATTAAGTGTATTAGGCTTAGTCTGGAATGTTT
>VWYE01022643.1:2109228-2262934 GCA_013398995.1 Alaudala cheleensis | reverse complement strand
TGGACTTCGGCGAGACGGCGGTGCTGGACGCCTTCTACGACGCGGGTGAGCGGGCTGGGCTGGGCTGGACTGGGCTGGGCTGAGGCGGGACGCGGGGCGGGGGCTCAGGCTCCAGCTCCAGCCTGCCTCCCGGGTCGTGCGGGGACACTGCCGACGGGACGGGGAGCGCTCGGTGGCGGAGGTGCCGGAGGAAAGGGGCAGCGGGGCTCTTGGCAAGGGGTGTGGGGACAGGGAGATGCATGCGAAGGGATCCTCATGTAATACGTCCAGCACAGGGAGCAGGAGAAGTGAGATAAAAAGTTGAGGCTCTTAGAGCAGCTCATTGAGTCGCCACGGTGCGTTGCCCCAGCAGGACTGTGATGCTACAGTACCAAGCGGGTCTTAACAGTAGCAGAGCTCCTCCTGGGGTGGTTTGCTAAGAACCCTCTCCCAGCTCCCAGCCTGATGAGGAGCTTAGAGCGAGACTCAGTACGGAGACACGCCGCCTCTGCTTTGGCTTGGCCAGAGGCTTCGTGTTCCACTCCAAACTGGGCAGTGCAATTGGCTTGTATGTGAACAAAGTGGTCCTGCATTGCTCTGAACAAGGACCCTGAGGAAGACTTGTGGGTATTGCCTACCCTGTTCAGGTTCTAGCTGGTGACAGGTGTCTGATGGTTCACAAAAAAGCCGCTGTCCCTTCTCCACTCCAAACCACTGTCTGGCTTGGCACTATGGCAGAGAACTGTGAGCTTTTTGAGCACACATTGGAAGCCTCTGACCCAACAGGTATTATAAACTAATCAAAATATGTGGACATTTTGCTGGCATGCAGACATACTTTTTTTCTCTCATCCCTATGAGCCAACACAACGAAATGCCAGAAATTCACAGACTCCATGTTGGTGGTCATCTTTTACAAGAGCTTTGTTTTGCTCATGAGATGTGTTAAAGAATATTTCCTAAAACTTTATTTTCAATTCTCAAGTGATTATGAGTCCATTTCATCCCAATAAGTCATGCAAATATTGAGGAACCTCACATCCTTTTTTGTCCGTTTTTTTCCCAGTCAGGGGTTTTTGTTATGCCTCTGCTAGCAAGGTTGACAAGTATGTAATATATTCTTTGTGTGTCTTAGTACACAAACACAACCCAGCAATTTATTTTATAGCCCTTCTGAAGGTAAGCATAATAATGTACTCATCAACGCAAAATTATTCCTCCATTTCTACTAATAGTGCTATTAATGTGTTAGACACACACCTGCTGTGCATTGCACTGAGAGTCTGAAACAGCTATTTAAAAGAGGTTTTTAAATTACTGCATTCTGAAGTGAGTGCCTCTTTTCTAAGAATGTGCCCTAACTTTGCAGACTTTTGATTCATGTCATCTTGTTGGACCAAGATAATTTATCACTGATTAGTATCACTTTGTAATAGTAAAATGCCTTTTTACTGGATACACCTTCAACACTCTTATATCCAGTTTCTTTTTCAATTAAAATTAGTTGGTTTTTAACTGGAATTGTTCCAAAGGAGACTGTTAAAAATAGACTTTTTGTGGATTTCTTTCCAGTAGCAACAATTTGAGATCAGCCATGGGGACAACTTCTTAGTTTGTGTAATGTATGCCTGGGATTTCTGGCATCTGTTCAGTTCTTGGAAAATAAAATGAAAAGAATAATGTGATTAGAACAATAAGTTCTAATGTGAGCACTCCTATGGCTCATGATGAACTTTGTGTTAGGAAGTTCCCATATGTTTACTTTAAAAAGAAAAAAAATCTAAAGAAGTTTTATTGCTGCCTGGGTAAGATATTAAGCAGGTGTTTCCCATACTGAAGGTATCATTTGCAGTGTATATTTACTTTCTGTAGCTGAGGGGCAGAAGCAATTCATATTGCTTTGTAACAAGTGATGGGGTCTCTAAGAGATGCTTGCCTGTTTCCATCTCTTAGTTTACTAGTGGAACTTCAGTCATCTACTAATGCTTAATGACTGAGCAGCAAAGACCAAAAGACCATCTCCTTGTGAGTAGTATTGATGGCTCTTTGTTAGAAATGTTATCCATGAGCGTTTTTCCCTTACTGTGCCTGAAATTGTAGCCGTTACTCAGCCATTGAACAACCCCCTCCAAAGCAAGTTTATGTACCTTACTTAGTATGAATCCATAAGTACCTTTTGTGACAAAATCAGCAAACTTGAAGGACAGAGTGCAATGAAAAAACATGAACAGAAACCTCTTTTCTGTCTGCAGGCAGGTTTTCTGGTAGATGGATTTTCAGTAGAACACTGAGACAAGTGCTGCAAACCCACTTAAATCCCATAATCAGAGTGTATGTGTATTTTTCCTTGAGTTAGTCATCACTGACTTCCCATCATTTGAAAGCTTATCATGAATGAAAGCATGACTTATGCCTTTAGTTAGATATTGCAGGTAATGCAGGATGACCCTGATCTTAAGAAATTACTCAGCTTTTTAAGGTTTTGCTTTGCCAAAGGACAACTACAGCACTTGTGAGAGCAAACTTACAAGTCGTGGAATAAGAACTTGATAAAAGAAAAATAAGATTTCTGTGCTCAGTGTGTGCTAGAAACAACTTGTCACCAAAGTAGTTTATGTTTTCCAAAAATGGGCAATGATATCTACCTAACAGAGGAGCAACAAGGATGCTTGCATATATTGACTGCATCTCTGGGAAGAAAGGCAATATTTTTAGACTAAAACTGGGCACAGGGCAGTAGTATGAAGCTTTTTTGCAGAAAATAAAGGCAATTTTCCCAAGGAACAGTGAGCCCGGGAGCTAACTGAGGATTTTTAGAATTCTTCAGAAGTTTCCCATTAAGAAAATCACTGCAGTGCATTTATAAAAACCTTGAGAAACACAGTGAAAAGGTGAGTGTGACTTGGCTATAGTGATGTTATAGGTAGAATGATTCATAACTGCAAAGGATCTTTCTGTTCTGAATGTACTAAGAAAGCAAACGATGTCAGAGCCAAATGTCTGACCTGTACCTCTGGAAGGGTTAGATAGAAAAAATGTAGCTTTTCCTTGTCTACTCAAAACTTCATAAAATCTTAGTGCCTGAAGTGCCAGGCAATAGGGTTTGGCTGCACTGTTAAGTGAAGGAGTGTACAAAGTACAGTTACACAGTTTTTTTTGTGTTCCCATTTTGGTTTATGAAATCCTGTCTATGTTGCTGATTATACTTTTCTCTCATGAGGGATGTGTAGCAATCTGTTTTGAGGCTTGGAATATGTCTTTGACCATTTGGCCACAGCATTTAGAAATTATACAGTCAGCAGGATGAAAATCAGCTGAAAGGAAGACAAGCTAGAGAGAGAGTTGTGTACTGAGAAGTAGAGCCAAATGCTGACCTGAGATAAATGAGTGGTCCTCTGATAATCCAGGAAACTGTCAGATAATTTGTGAGTATAGGGGAATATTTTGAAGTCTGTTTCTGCTGTTTTGCTATATATGAACTTCTCTAATCAATATCCTGTGTGATAAGGCCCCAAAATGCATGGTTTGATACCTGGCTCTGAAGACTTGCCTTCATCCAGAGCCAAGACTTGGGAGTTAGCCCAGAGACTGAAAAAAGGGTCCTTACTTCTGTACCATAGCTGAACCACCCTTAACTCTAAATTCTTGTCCCTGAAACTCTTTTTCTTATGCTACTCTGTGAAAGGGGGAGGAGGAAATATATTTGCTGGGCCCTAATTTTCAGGCTCTGACATCTGCTGGGGGAATCATTGTTGCCTGTACCCCAGCTGCCTGCCCTGAAACCCTCTGCCCTCAGAAAGGCCAGTGTCCCCACTTCAGAATTGGCAGGGATGCTTCAATTCCTTCAGCCTGAAGGCTGAGTGTATCAGGTGCAGCCAACACTTGTCACTGGTTTAGGATAATATACAGTGTGGTGACTGGTGTAGCTTAGCTGGAGGCACAGCTTCCCTTGCTGGCTCTGCCACAGGGAGTGCAGTCTTGGACAGCAATGACAGTTGAGGGCAATAACTTCTTAAACAAACTTCATCATACCTTCCTGCTGCAGTTTATCTTTGCCCTTGGGTGTGACAGTGAGCAGTGGTGGAGTTAAGGCCTTGTTAGTGCTCTGATACTCTACTTCAGCAGGCAAGATTTGCTGGTTTTCTGAGGAATACTTAAAATCTTTCCTTTCTTTTCCCATGCAGGTTGCTCAATGGCTAGGGGTGTATTCGATTTAAATCTCAAGAGTTATATATACCACAGAATATTAAAGTACAAAGAGAAGCAAACCAACCATATTCAGAACAGGAAGGTGGTGGATGAGAGGCTGGGCTGGATATTGTGCTGCTTTAGTAAAATGACAGAGCTGTTGGGACCTGATCTCTGTGTGGTGCTGCACATACAGAGCAATTTCAGGTGTCTCCAGCAAAGCTCTGCATTGTTACTTCAAACGAAATATTCTGATAACAAAATCCATTAATATACCAGTATAAGTGTATAAAAAGATACACTTTTATGTCCAAGTGTGTGAGGCCGATTTTAAATAACAGCAACAAGCCTGATGCAATCCATCCAGTCTATATGTTGCTGTCATAAAACAGTTTAGGTTGGCAGGGACCTTCAAGATCATCCAGTTTCACCTTCTCTGACATGGGCAGAGACACCTTCCACTCAACCAGGTTGTCCAGGCTCTGAACACTTTAGGGGTGGAGTTTCCACAACTTCTCTGGGCAGCCTATTCCAGTGCCTCACCACTCTCCAAGAAAATAATTTCTTTGTAACCTCTAACTTAAACCTGCCCTTTTTCAGTTTAAAAACATTGCCCCTTGTCCTGTCCATTGCTGTCAACAAATCCCACGTCTGTCAGCTGTGAAAAATGGCTTTGAGTCAACCCTTTTGCTTTTCTTGTGTGTAACCTGAAATTCATCTTGCATGTTCTGTGAAGCAGCTCTTTTAATGCCATCTGAACAAGCTAAGAAACCTACAAATAAGTAACCATAAGTAGGTTAGGTGGAATTCATTAACTTTTCTGTGGTATATTGCCATGGGCCAAATGCAAGATCAGAGCTGTATTCAAAGGAAGATAGTAAGAACAAAAAGAACAAAAAGAAGAAATGGAGAATCTCTCTCTGATGGAGAGATTCTGTTTTACTACTTCTCCTTTTGGAACATATTATTTTAGCTGTGATGGGCCATATGGAAAGACATACCAACAATCCAAACACAGTATGAGTCCTACCTTTTAATTAAGCTTTGAATGAAGTTGTTTGCATTTCTAAAAATCTGATGGTAGCCTGCAAATTTGGACTTCTTCCATTGTTCCGAGGTGAGATTATGAATAGACACAGGTACTTCTATGTGAAGTGACTAATTTCTATTCCATGACTTTTGGATAAATAAAAACGTAAAAAGAATGCAGTTCTTTTTTTGCAGGTTTCCTCTACATGAAACTTCCTTGCATGAGAAAGCCCCAACAAAACCGTAGAACAACCCAGCTATCCTGGTTTAGGGCATATTTGGGAGGAAACTTCCAAAGGGGTCCCTTTAGAACGCTGAATCAAGCGGCCCCTCCCCCTTCTGGTTTGGGAAAAGATTTCCTTGGAGAAAAGTAGAAAAAAAACTATTTAACAACCAAAGTATTCACAAGCGTAAAAGATTAATAATATTAAACAATAAAACCTCTTGCTGTTCTGAAGAGATGGCAAATCCAGAAAGTCCCTGCCGTGGGGGGAGCTCAGCTTGCTCAGTCTCTCATCAGCCCCTCCTGCTGGAAAATGCCGCATCCCAGCCCCGGTGGGACACAGTGTGAGCTCCCAGCGTTTTCTGGGTTTTCAGTCCAGAGCAGGGCTGATCAGTTCCAAGAAAAAGAAAAGCCACAGTCCGGGGAACTTCTCTGCCTCAGTTAGCTAAAGAAACTAACTAAAAGCAAAGGGCTCTCTCCTGCTGTCCGAGCTGCAGACAGCACAGTCTGTGACAGAGAATGCAGGCAGCGAGTGCAGGGTCTGCAAACAAACTGCAGCTTCATCTCTCCCCTTCACTCTCTGAACCAGTCCTGAAGGTGCAGAACTTAATATCCGGCATAAACACAATAGATGATTGAGGATACAATCATCACAAAGTCACCCTAGGACACCAGCCTACAGCTGTCCATTTACTCTTCCTGTCTTTCTTTTCTCCTGGGCTTAAATACCAGATTTGAGAAGGCTTCTCAGAATTTAACTCTGTATGACTGGTGTTTGTAGCCAGAAGCATGTCAGATGATTTGTAGGTGTTGAATCAGCTAACAAAAATCATCTATTTGAATACAATATAAATGGTGTGTTTCTGTTTTAACTTACTCTGCAAGTAATATTTTTCACTGTGATTACAAGATTATAAGTCTTATTGAGTCTCACTAAGTAGACTTAGAAGCTTTAACACCCATTACAACCATTACAAATTACTTCAAAAATCTGAACATATAAGATTGTTCTGAAGAGAGGAACAAATGCATCTATTGAACTGCCTTAGTTCTGAAGACCAATTATTGTCACATGGCCCTTGAAAACCCTGCAGTTTAAGTGGGTTTTTAAAATATTGTTTAATTTATTTTTTAAAATGAAACTTTCAGCATTTTCTGGAATTCTTCATATCAGTGAATGTTGTTCTGATACATTTTTTTTTCCCTCTGATAGGAGGAAAAAACTGTGCTGGCTGTGCATACCAGCCTGCAAATTCTAAAGGCCACTCTCTTTTTTTTTAAGAATTACATTCAAACGTATTTTTCATACCATTCCTAAGTTCCTCTGAAGGAGTCTACTGTGCCTTTTGACTGTGAGATGCTGGCAAGTGGATGTCTGATTCTGCCTTTTTACATTTCAAGCTGGCTTTCAATGACTCCCAGCCACTCATCTTTGCAGTGATTGCATGCTTATTCAGTCTTGCAGTGCTGTGGGTAGCATATTCTTCACAGGTTTAAGAATTGTTTCTCTTAGACCTGAGGTATCAAAATTAGGTTAAAGAACAATAAAGGAAGTGTTTGCTTATGTGGGTTAATTACATTGCTTTAATTTCCATCCTCCCATAAAATAGACAAATTATGGTACATATGTGGTAGCTCATATTCTGTTCTGCAGTCATGCTCTTCTTTTATCAGTGTAATCATACATTGCTTTTAATTGTTAAATTACACTTGCACATGCTAGTTAAAAAGTAACTAATGTTCCTGTTTTGCCTTGAGGTAAAGCTCTTCTGACTTGTAAGGACTTGTGCAAAACCTAGTGGAGAACTCAAGATGTTTTGGTTTCCTCAAGATGGACTTGTGTCAGAGTAGTCAGGAGAAGGCTCTTGGCCAGAAACAAGAAATAGTATACAGTGATTATGTGCATGATTATTTGATTTATTGCTAATTCAATGTTTAAATACTGCTGTAATGCCATGTATAAATAACTCTATCATCTATTAAAACAGATAATAGTGCAATAGGGTCATGGTCTCTCCAGTTACGAGCTTCAGTGAGACCCCCTTGCTTTCTGAAGTCAGAGAATTTAGATGTGGCTAAGTCCACTTAGATTTGGTCAACAATTAATGTCTAAAGGCATATAATATAAGCAGGTTTGGCTAGAAAAGTACAGGTTTTCAGTCTTCAGCCTTGGAGAGTTCACCATTCCAAAGCAACAAAGCGCCTGTGTAGCTACTTATGGATTTTATCTCCACATCTGACCAGATCTTAGCGTTTTTCACTCACTGTTAAAAAGTCAGTGTTTCCCATTTTATGCTGCAGGCTTCCATGCTGGGAGGGAGCTCCACCTGGCAGCTGCTTGCAACATCAGGAGACCAGTCTCTGCCAGCATTTATACCCTTGTGCAGGCCAACATGCACCACAGTCAATCCTGAATATCTCAGTTCCCCCATCTCTAAAGTGCATTAATTATGCATTCAGACAGTTCCTCCTGCAATATTCACCTGCTGTTCCAGTCTTAGGGACAAGCCCCACTGCCATCAGGGATGCAGAAAGGGGGAGGGTGTGGGCCTGTGTGTGGAGGTCACATGCAGTTATGCAGCTATCTTTTGTCAGCATCACAAACCTAAAATTCAAACTCTGACTGCAAACCTGTGTCCTGGAGATACTCAGGGCATGCTGCTACTTCCATGCATATGGAGGAGCAGCTGCAAGGGTATTATGTGGCTAAAATTTGGCAGTTGAGGTGGGTGTGGGGTCTTTCTTAGGAGGGCCTCAATGTGGTTTGCCACTTGCAGGTGAAATCTGTGACACAGCAGGCTCTGGTTGCCATGCACTTCGGAAGGGCTGTGAATTGCTTTAGCCTCAGGCTACCTTTGAACAGCAACATGGGTGCCTGAGGCTGAGCCAAGAGAGGGCTTGCAGCTGTTGCTTTATCCTGTGCCTTGGCACAGGCTGGATATAAACAGCATAGCTCCTGTCTCGGCCAAGGTCAGGGGCATTTAACGGGCAGCCAATTGGTCAAACGTGTCTCACAGTATGATTTCACCCAACCTGTCTTCTTTCAGAAGTGCTGCAGATGCCCTCACCTTTTCCTGGGAGGTTGGGCTGGTTGTAGAAACATGCCAGGAGCAAAAATTGCATCACTGTCATCTGCAAGGAGGAGGCATGAATTCTGACACGAGTACTGGATCGCCGTGTCATAGGAAACCACTCATGCTTTTTTTATCCTTCGTAGTACTCAGCCTGATGAGGTCAATGATTCTGCTGTGCTCAAGGTGGTAGAATTGAAACTTCTCAGATATTCTTTGGTAATGCTTTGGAGCATTTAAAGCGTTGTCTAAGTCAGTAGTTCAACAGCTGTTAGATCTTGGAGCGCAAAGCCCAGTGGGATTCACAGCTTTAAATGTGTACCCCAGCTTTTTTTACACTGAAGGTGTGTGATCCCAGCCTTGGTCAGCATAATCTTCCTTTAACTGCAGTGGGCTCTGATGACAGGCAGAAATCAGAAATGCAATGAAACAGTAATGACACTGTTAGGACTCCATCCCTAGTCCTCTGCTGATGTGGGGTGGTACAGTTAAATCCCACAGTAAGGGAAGTACTCCAGTTTATCACAGCAGAACCTGGGCACATATAGCTCTGTCTATTCTAGTATATACTGCTTTTATGCTTAAAGGCAGTATATACTAGAATATAAAAAGTCTTCAATATCTCTTTAAAGCAAAACACAAGGAGAATAATCTAGGAGTGCTTTTTAAATCCTGTTTCAGTATAATCTTTCCTTATTTTGTATTGTGTTATGGAGAGAAGCGTGTCTGGATTCTTTGCATTTTGTGGGCTTTTTTTTCTGTTCAGGAAAACAAACCTTCATGCACAGAACTGTTGCTCAGCCATGGGGGGTAAAGGGCCTCTCAACAATTTGAAGAGTGTTTATCACATGGTATTTTTCACATGATTTCAAAAGCTTTTGAAGTGTATGCCAAAAAGGCATTAGTTCTGGAAAACAAACAAATTTCCATGTAAATCAGCATGATAATGAGCTTTCTCTAAAATTCTTCAGTTTCCTGCTGGTGCTGGCAGTGCTTTCCATGAATAGTGGTACTTTGATGCCTCCAGGCAAGTCAAAACCAGTGCTAGATTCTATGAAACTGATTGTGGGGAAAATAACAGGGAAGTTACTTTTTTCAGCTTGGAGTAGTGAATTATTTGCCACGTTTGCTGTCCTTTCTCCTTCCTTCCCTTTAAATTTGTTACAACTATTTAGTAGCTAGCTCAGCCACAAGAAATTGTGCTGAATCAAGTGTCTTTGCCTTAGTCACAGAAAAGCTGCAGGGTTTTTCTGCTGCAGAAAAATATCCGCCCATAATAATTTCACTCGGCTGAAGACTAGCTGCATTAGCTCTGCTGTTGCTGCCTTTCACTCACAGAAGCTGAAGAAAGAAATTTCTTTCTGCTAATTTGTGTGTTGTTTGTTTTAACCTTTGCTCGGAGAGTGGCAAGGTGAATCTGGGGTTGGGAGCTGCTAAATGAGAACAGTACAAAGCTGTATTCTGTCTGTGTGTTGCTTTCTAACAGTGCTAGACCAGTCATCACTGTTGTGCTAATCTTAGTAGATAATAAAAATGTGCAGGAGAAAAGCTAATATTTACAGTGGTGTTACTGTTGGGGACTGGGCTGCCTTACTTAGCAGAGCTGCTGTGTGCACAGCCCTGTTTCACACAGTAACTGTCAGCTTTTATCACCTCTGCTTTCTGTGGAACTGAGATACTTGTTCCAGGTATTTTCTTTGCCAATGGATGTTTGGTATGCTTCAGTCTTTTTAAACCCAGTTTGAAAAGAGGACATGATTACCAAGCTGAAAGCCAGGCACTGTGCTTGTTTTAACTACTGCTGTTTGTGGGGCTTAAGATAACTGACAAGTTATGGGTTGTTGTCAACTGGAGAAAGTATTCAAATCAGAATGAAGTCTGAAAATGGTTTTGATGGATTTATTGTTTTCATGATAATTAAGTTGTGGGACTGATAAACCTAGCTTTTTACTTACTATAATAACAAAACTAGATAAGTGTTGTTTTGGGAAAACCAGAAACTGCCTTGACTTTCTGGCTTGTGATCAAGTCAAAAAAGGATGTTTGATTATTAGGGTTTTTTTTTTTACCCTTTAATGCCTCTTCAGAGTCCTAGTTTTGCATTAGTGCCTCTGTGATGGCATAATACAAATTCTGAGAAGAACAACTAGTTAATTTCCATAAGTTTGGGTATTTTGGACAATTTTAAAGATGAATTCAGAATTTAGCATCTTAAATCTCAACTTTCTTGCATACTCTTACCATGACAAGGCAACCCAGGGATGTTGGTGAATGAGAAACTTGACATGGCCCAGCACCCCAGAGAGCCAGCTGCACCCTGGGCTGCATCCAAAGCAGTGTGGCCAGCATGAAGAGGGAGGAGATTTTCTCCCTCTGCTATGATGAGACCCCACCTGCAGCTCTGCGAGCCCCAACATAGGAGGGATATGGACCTGTAGAAGCGAGCCCAGAGGAGGCTGTGAAGAGGATAAGAGGGCTGGAGCACCTCTCCCATGAAGACAGACTGAGAGGGTTGGGGCTGTTAAGCTTGGAGAAGAGAAAGCTCTGGGGAGACCTTGCAGTACCTAAAAAGGGGTGCAAGAGAGCTGGAAGAGGGACCTTTTACAAAGGCTTGTAGATAGGCCAAGGGGGGATGGCTTTAAACTAAAACAGGACAGGTTTAGATTTGATACAAGGAAGAAATTCTTTACTGTGAGGGTGGGAGACACTGGTACAGGCTGCCCAGAGAAGCTGTGGGCAGCCTATGCCATCCCTGGAAGTGTTCAGGGCCAGGTTGGATGGGGTTTTGAGGAAGCTGGACTAGTGGAAGGTGTCTCTGCCCATGTCAGAGGGGATGAAACTGGATATCTCTAAGGTCCCTTCCAACCTAAACCATACCATGTTTTTGAGGTGACATGTCCTGCTAAATGCTAGAGACCATTTTAGAGGTTTGTTGTTTAGAGGTTTGTTGTAAGATCACAATTTCATGTGATTCATGTTGTCTGAATCACCATTTGGAAGTACTAACATTCCTCTGATTTTATGGAGATCTTAAGGAATAGGTTCCCCTCTGTGTTAGTGTTTAATATTCTCTGTCTACATGCTGGAAGTGTACTGTATTTATAGGATAGTTAAAGACTAAGTAGAGAATGGCTATGCCTCTAGAAAGACCAGCTTCTACTAAAATTTTAGATTTTTTTTTATGTCTACATAGTGTCTTGAAATACATTTCTCTCATTTTTTAGTGGAAATTGTCCATTTTTTAAATTACAGCATTGAGTGGTACATAAGGATATTTTCAGTGGCACATGCAGTTTTAGACTGGCATGTAAAGCTTGTACTGTTTACAGGAAAGATAAAAATAGCAGGGTGAATCCACATCTGCCCAGCATCCGGAATATTATATCAAGGACTCTGTATCTGTAGGTGAGTGCAAGTCTCTTGGCTCTCAGATTATGCCCTGGCTTTATCTACACTTTGTGTGCATTTCCACATCAATAATACTGCCTTTCCTCAATTGACATTTTTTCTATGCATAACTTACTGTGCTTTATGTGAGTCCTAAATGACAGTATGTGAGTCCATCAACATAAAAAGGAAATCTGTAATATAGTTATGAGGTGGGATATTTCAGTTTGGTACATAAAAATCCCCAGCACTAATGATGGAAGTGTCTCTTGATACTTGTTTTTAAGAAACATATTTGGGAAAAATAAGAGATTTAGACTAAGAAAGTTTCACTTTTTTTATATACTATATTTTTAAATAAAGAAAGGAATAAAGGTCTTAGTTTAACGCAGACTTACGAGCTTTAGTGTACTGAAATATTTTTTCTATTTTAGTTCCTTGTATTTTGATTACTTTTCTTAGTATTATATTTCTTTGATAAGAAGGTAAAGATCAGCATAATTTTACTTCTCTAATATTTTAATATATGTTGTTGGCCAGTGTGTGACCTGTGGGATATGTGAAGATTTAGCAGATTTTTACATTCCCCAGCCAAAGTATTCAACATTAAATGATGGGTGATTTTCAAATGGTTTAGTTTGGCTAAATGTCTGAAAGGCTGGAGCTTATCTAACCTCCTTGACCTAGAAATTGATTTGACTGCAGCTGGGGAGAAAGGGACAACGTTCTTTGTTGAATTTCATGCTCTTTAATTTCACTTCGACCAGGTTATCCACTTATGTAACCTGTTTTTTCCTGTACTTCATTCATTCCCTTTGATTGTCTTTGATGACCCAGTAGGAAGTGCAGAGGTGCAGAAGAAGTTAAATAAAGTTCATCTTTCTCATTCCACACACCCACCCCCCTCCAGTTACGGGCAAGGTTCAAATTAGCTTCAGGCTTGGGGTGTTTTTTATCTGTGTGCTCTCAGCTCCACTCTGGTGCACTGCAGTGGAAATGGTCTTGTGTGAGCCTTGGCACAGTGCTAGTGCAGCAGGCAAGTGTGAAACACCTGCTTTTAGTTTACTTTGCTGTTTCTGTTCTTCTCTGATACTAAACAGGGCAGGAAAATGTCCTGTAGAAGTAGTAGGTTCTTTGGCTCACAATAAAAATTTAGGAAACAGTCGGCATAGCGAAAAGTATGTATCATGTGAGAGTTGCTCATTATGTCTGTCTAGCATCTATATCAGAATTTGTAATATACTGAGAATATGTAAACAGAGAAAATTATTGAAGGTGTCCTTCTCAGATCATCTGTGACCAATAAGTGCTTTTTTAAGTGTTTTGGATTTAAAGCAAGAAGTGAGCAACTTCTGGAATCTTCATTTGTCTAACATCTGTGAATAAAAAAAAAGGAGACAAATGTGGATTATTTAAATGCTGAGAATATTTAAGTGCTGCTTCTTTACTATTCATTTGGGTACAAAGGTTAAATGAAAAATGAAATTACCTGTCTTTCTGAGGTATGAATCTGGCATACCTGTTCTGTAGATGTTTGGCTGTTTTGCAGATGGAAGACTGCAGATGCTGAATCAGAGACTATTGAAGTTCTGCCTTGTACCAGGGTACAGTAGGATGATAGAAGTGAATTGCTTAGGTAAAATATTAGGAATTTTCTTCTCTCGGAAGGCATTTGGTTTATTACAAAGTACCTTTAAAATGAGGGCTCTGTTTTTCAAAGTCACTGTTCCTGTCCCAGTGGGGTATTTCTTTTTCCTTCTGAAACTCACAATCTGAGTTTAATAACTGCATGGTCAACAAGCCCATCTCTGAAATCCCAGTTTATGTGACTAGGCTAGCATCACACAGCAGCTGTGGGGTAGGAAGAAGCAGATATGGAATTCAGTTTCACAGGCAGGCATTCAGCTGCTTAAGCCATGATAATGCCCTTTTTATTCCTGCAATGTTGTCAGCCTCTGTCACGGTGTCATTGCTTAACTCAGCAGCCACTGAGGCTGATGGGAGCTGCTCTGTTCCCCAGGTACCCCACAGTCACTGTCTGCTGTGAGCTGGTTGTTCTCCTGGGGTCATCCCAGCAGGCAGCTGAACACCACACACACACTCACTCCCTCACCAGCAGGGTTGGAGAGGGAGCTGGAAGAGTAACAGTGAAACAACTCGTGGGTTGAGACAAGGACAGTTTAATGTAGGACAAAAGCTGCTTGTGTTGTGTTGTTTGGCACCAAGGCCAGCTCAGGTTGGGTCACTGCTGCTTTTGCACTGCTTCTTGTAGGGCTTCTCCTCCAGTGGTTCCTGCTTTTATGACATGCAACTCAAATCGTGGTTGTACCCATGTAAAGGTGTATCTATTAAAATCTGCACTCCTGCTCCCTTTGGACCAGACCACGTGGTTTAAAGTGGCAATAAAAAGAAGAAAAGAAAATGAAAATTTACTCTATCTCAGTCAAAACCATCACAGCTGTGTCTAAAAGTGTTTATTAGAGTGTTAAGATGCTTCAGTGCATTTTAATGACAGTTATATTGCTAGTATCACTACGTATCTATCTATCTATCTATCTATCTATCTATCTATCTATCTATCTATCTATGATAGAGGTTTCATAGTATATCTAAAGGAAGGATTGTTTATCCTGAAACTTTCAGTGATTAATAGTTTTTTGCTTTTTACACTTTACATAGTCAAGTGATTGATGTCAACCTGAAATAGCAAATTGCTTTAATTTGTCTTTTTTTTCCATTTTACTTCTGAATGTTTACAAGGTGTAAATAACAGTAATTTTAAATGTAAGTACTCCCCTTTGGTACTCATGAAATATGATTATAATTCAGTGTGGATGAGTATAAGAGGTGTGTACCATCTCACCCTAGAATCTTTTTTACTACTTACAGAATTGGATTTTTTAGTTACAGATACAAATGTCTTTTGTTATACAATATGTAAAAAGTGACCTTTCATGAAATTAAGTTTTTAACCTTTGTTTCTTTCAATTCTTGTAAAGTTTAACAGTTTCTTAAAGTACTCTTTCAAGATGATAGTGTGAAGCTGGTGGCTGATACCACTCACAGGACTGATTAGCTACAGTGACAGAGCTTCTGTCTGCTGCTGTGCTAGCTCTGAGTTAGTCAGAAATTGCCAAGTTCAATGTAGGCTGGGTGATAAGGGGACAACACGATGATGAGAGAGAGACTCAGAGACAGTGGATCATGTGAAGGAGGTAGGAGTTGCAGGCAGCCATAAGCATTCATCTGCCTGAGCCACAAAACCACTGAAAAGGCTGAGATGCAGGCAATGAGATCTCCCTCAGTTCCTAACCCAGGAGCTTTAACAGTAATTTTACAAAAAGAAATGGTATGAATATTGATCTCTTGTGCATGTCACATCTTCATCATTCACTTATTACCAGTGTGTAGATCTTGGCAAGATCCATCTGATATGATTGTGGTTGGTAACTAAAGATCTGTGACCGTGGTCCCAGAATGGGTAAATTTTTACAATCCTTCCTCAAGGAAGGGATGCTGTGTAAAGGGGTCTGTGCTGTGTGAGTTTCCAGGTACCATGTGTGTGGACATTATCTTCTTTACTTCAACCTCTCACACTACTGTGAGTTAACTTGCTCAGACTTGAGGTTGTGTTGTTCCTGGAACCTCACAAGGTATGGTATGAAGGGAAAAAAAATGAAATAAAATAGAAGGTAAAGTCTATTGCTAACTTTTATATTAATGACTTTGTCTTGCAAGGAAATATAATGCTTGTGTTTGGCTTGAAGGTATTTTTGCTGAAAATTTAACTCATGTATGAACTTCATCCGCAGAATGGGAGGTTATAGTCAATGCTTCAATGTGATTAAATAGTCAGTGAGTAAGAGAAAAGACCCTGGGCTGAGATAGTACATGCAAAAACACCTCTTAAAGAACAGTCATCCACAGTTATATAATACTTAGTGCCAAACCAAACAACATTGTAAACTGACTCACAAATGAGCTCCCTGTTTATGGAAAACTCAAACAAGAGTTAGGTATTTGAGAGATCCCTGCAAATCTAGATGAGGGTTTGAATTGTGACAGTCCTTACTTTCTCACAGGTAGGGAGGATGTGAGTAAAGTACTGGTGAGAAAGTTGTATAGTCCTTCTCCACTGGCCATTTTGTTGGTTAACTGGTAGGAACATGTCCTTGAAAACATCTGCTGGTATTATATAATTCTTGACTGAAATGCCTTAATGGTTAATGAAATTATTCAAAGCAGAGCTGTGAGGCTCTGTGGAAGGGGCATCGTGGCACTGAACACCTGCAGTGTGGGTGTGTGGGTGTCTGCATTTGCTTGGACTCACCTCATAGGTTGTGGAGAGAAACAGGCACTTCTGGGATGCAGTTTATCTCCTGAAGGAGGCTTCTGACAGCTCAGAGGAATGGGACTCCAGAAGTGCTTTTCCTCTCTCTGCGTTGACAATGAAGGCAGTGACCACAGGCTCATCTGAGACCAAACACCTCCCTTGTCACTCTGACCAGCTCACTGCTGATGACTTTGCTTTGGAACGAGCAGCATTTCCTGAGGCTAAGAGGAGTTACTTCCAGATAGCCTCACCCATCTGACCAATTTTTGGTTTGGTGCTTGAAGGTAGTAAGCCTTCTTAATTTGGCATGAGAGTATGTTTAACAGTGGCCAGAAAAATAAGTTCTCCAACACAGTCTCAAAATGACTTGAGTTGGTTTTAATTAGATCTCTTAAACAGAAAAAAGAAACAAACAAAACCCAACAACCTGAAGCTAAGACTGGCAAAGTTAAAAAGGGCTGAAAGCAAAGCTTTGTCATGGAAAAATTAAGCAATTTCTAAGCCTAGGCATGCACTGTTTACAGTGAATTACATATTTCCTAACTTCCGCATTTTAGTATTTCAACAGGAGTTCTTTGAGGACTAGTTCTTTGTTTCCTTCTTTCCCTAACCTGCCAACTGTAAAAAAAAAAGACCAAAAAATTCACAAATTATGCTGTCTTCTGAGAGAGGTTATTTTCAGGTGCTTCCAATCATACAATATTTTTCTTCTTCCTACTTGTGCAAAAGCATTAAAAACACATTCTGAGCTTAGATGCTCTGTATTACATTAACTGCATTACTTTTCTTCCTGTGCCAGTTCTTGTGGGTGCTGGTTGTATTGTGATTTGGCAGTCTGAAAGACTCTCCCTGAAGATCAGTTAATAAAATAATAAGCATACTGTTGCTCTTGGCACAATTTTTGTTTTTCTAGATCAGTAGAATTGCCCTGCTATTTTAATACAGTGTCTTGCCCTGTTAGAAACTTAGTTTTGCTATGAATTTAATTGTATTTAAAAAGTATCTAAAATGTTTCTTTAGGCTTTTGCTGTCCAAGATTTTTAAAAGGATCCTTGGCTCCATTTAACAAAATAGTTCCTTATATGCAGTTTCAGGGCAAAGAATTGAAAAGCTTCAGATGATGTATCTAATGAATAAGAAACCCCCAAAACATAAAAATAAATGAGAACTCAGGTTACAGATCAACTCCTAGCACCAGCAGTGTTGCTCACCTGCTGTAATTTGTTCTGTTCCTTTCAACTAAAGTGCAGTTTCTTGGGTGATGTAATTTTTGGAACAGACATTAAGATATTAAGGAATATTTATTAATTACAAATATGGCACAAATACTTGGTCGTGGTTTAGAAAAATGAGTTGTTTCTCCTGAGTTGCAATAAATGCCACTTGAGAATGAAAAATATGTTCTAATTCTATTTTTAGTGTGTGTACCAGAGGACAGATGAAAGATGCAGTATCTGTAAAGTAACACCACACCACTTACATGATTAGTGGTTGTAATGTTCAGGTCTGAATGTAACCCTGGAGCTGTTTGTATGAAAGGGGGATTTTGTACAGAATTACAAAAGCCAGACATGAGCATTGGCCTCTCAGTCTTGTCTGTTCTCTTGTTTTGGATGGTTGTCTGATTTTCACAGTATCATCTGAGGGTTGATTTTGCTGGGTAGGAATTGCCAGTGAATGTTATAATGTCATACATTGCTAAGATAGCCCAAGACTAAAATTTCCAAATACTGCCAAAGCTAGTGTTTTAAATCAAAAGGACAAAAGATTATGGGTGAGAACTGATCTCGGGAACAAGAAGTTTCTCTCTAGCTATGACTCAACTAAATATTTAAAATAAATACAGGTTTTGTATTCTTTACCTACATTAAAATGCTGTCAGGCACTGTGTACATGGTGCTGTGCTGGTTGCATTCATCTCTAGTTTCACTTCAGCTACATGTGCCTCTGTTTTTGATACACTGGATTATTCTGTTGTCTGTTTCTATGCACTTCACATATCATCACCTGCAGCAAGGCTCATTCCTAAGCAAAAAGTACTCATTCCTGTGCAATTTCAGGCAGCTGGGGGTTCTCCCAGGTCTTTCACTGGAGGCTGTATGAGACACTTCTGTTACCTCTACGTGAAAAATAAGTGTTCCAGATTTCTTACCTCCACTTTCAGACTGTAAGCACTACAACTTTTCTTGCTAAGTTTTAACCATTCTGGTAGTTTAAAACCACATTTTAGCTTTGTGCCCTGGAGCTGAGAGAATTGAGTTTGAGTGTTCCAAACTTTTCAGGTGCGTAGGATGGAGGAGCTGCCTTGCTGGGCCACATGAGAGGACTTGTCAGCTGTTCCTCCTCCTCCTCTTCCTCCTCCTTCTCATGGATGTGTCTGTTTTCCACACAAAAACCAACTGGCCCACTTTGCTCAACACAGCTGTTCCCAGGAATTGTGTCTGGAGGTGGGACATTGCCAGTGTTGATATGTTGTGTGTTAAGTGGAGCAAAGCAATAATTTAGATTGCTACAGTTAGTAATGCTTCTGGGTGGTGGAAAGGCTCATCTGAAAAATTGTTTCCTATTAATAGCAGAGCTCAGGATTTGCCTGGTCCTTTCAGGAAAGTTATTTAACAGCAAACTTTCTTTAGACAAGAATGCTGCTGCTGCTCAGCTCATACATAGTTCATCTTCAGCACTCACTGCGTTCACATTTACTGAGCAGAGCAGTTTCACAGGGAAGAATGTGAAATTGCTTTCCAGAGAAAGATTTGACACACAGGAGGAAATGCAAAAGAAAGGTCTGGCTTTCCCCCCTGTTTTTGTAGTTTTAAGAATGCTGACTTTTATAATTGTTAGGTACTATGTGGTTGCCTTCCATTTTGCTTGGTGGGAGAAGTGACACATTTTGGGGTGTGGTGGCCTTTCTCTTTATAACTTAAAACCTGTGGCAGATGTACTCCCACAACTAAGTAAAAGGCAAATGACAAGCTCAGTATGAGAACAAAGATTAGAGGTGTTTCTCTGTTTTTATAAAACAGCACAAGTCTGAAATTGCCACTTTACAACAGTCCTTTTTGTTTTCATTAGCAAACAGAGAAACCATGGAAAACCACCTTGCAGAATTTTTGCCACTTGATGCCCAGGTTTTCAGAATTCCTAACAAATTCCTTAGCAAATCCATTGGAGCTGTCAAAAGCAAGATATAACTAAGTTTAGATTTGCTTCATTTTATAGCCAGAGTGTGTGTATATGGATAATGTACTAGAATTATCATTCTCTCTGTTATCGTCTCAAGAGAACAATAATTTTAAAATAGTGAATTAAAAATTATAAGGCCAGTATTAAAATTTTCTTCTTTCTCTGATTTGTGGTTGGTGTCATTAATAAATCCTGATAACATCACTATTTTTTCAGTGCTTACTACATGTGAACAGAAAGAAACCTTTTTCCCACACTAATATGAGGATTCATACCTAATTTAATTCTTATTTTTCCTGTCCTTTGAATCACTTCCTTTTGCCTGTGAACTAAGCACCCTTTCCAGAGGAAGTGGCCTCCCTGCATCAAAAAGTTTCAGACATCCAGTGTGCCTGCTTGTGTTTCCTTTTCTGAGGTAGGCAGTGGTCTGGAATTTGTACTCAAGACTCCAGCACTCTTTTGCAAAAGTTGATTACAGCTTATGAAACAATCTTCTTCTTAAAGGTGCTTTGTAAGCAATTTCTGAACTATTGCACTTAATTTTAATTTAACGCTTAGTTTTAATCTACTGGAAGTGTAGTCTGAAATATATGAAGTTGTTTTTAAAATGCTGTTTAATGTGATTATAACATACAAATCTATATCACAGGACAAATCATTACTGATTAGTTGGTTTTTTAATTTTTATTACCAATTCTGGCCCTGCAGCAAACCCGTGATAACAAAGTTCATGCTATAATATTGCAAATTTGAAAAGATTGAATTGAAATACCAGAAATTCCTAAATTCAAAAAAAGAGCTTTATCTTTGTCTCCTGTGTCTTTCAGCTTCTAAGGCAATATCCGGGTTTAATTTGGTACTTTAGACTATAATTGGAACAATATTTTTTCTGAGAAAAGTAAGCAGATTTTTCAGGATACCATGATTATAAAGCAGTAAGATTTTAATGAAACTTGATTCATTTAAAGAGCCATAATATCATCACAAATAAATGTTGACAGTATTTTTACACTTGCATTGGCTTATGCCTAGGATCTGTGGAGGGCACTGACAGTTTGCTGGTATAACAAACTGTGCTGCAAAATCAGCTCAGCAGTTCTATTGGTAGTTGCTACAAATGTGCTTTATTACCTTGAGCTTCCCAGTTTCTGGGAGTATGGGGTGTATTAAAGTTGAGAGTGGTATGCCTTTTGTTTTAGCTTAAGTGAAAGCTGCAAAGGGTTCCTGGTTTTCAAATACACCAAGTTTTACCATCATTGCTTCCCTGCAAAAATTTTGGTATTGTCTTCTTTAAAGGACTGTGCAGAAATCAAAATTAATATGTATCCTGAAGGATTTTAAAATTCTTTTTCTTTAGGAGTATTTTTGTTCTTCTGAAGAATTTGACAGTTTTCTTCAGTGATTTTCAAGGAATTACGGATTTTTTTACTTACTGACTATGATGCAAATAGCCAATCATCTGAAGCAATACTAATGTAAGGGTTCATGCAGGGTGCTAGTGAATAGCAAAGGACTGAGTTCTGCATTTTCCTCCAATAAGATTTCTATTATCACATTAAGTTTGGGAGTGTTTTTGAAATCTATTATGCATAGAAAGGTTTCAAATGCTGAAAAATAATGAATCCAAAACAAGGGAGTAAGGTTCTTGGTCTGGATAAGGATAAGGCTGGATGGAGGTGAGTCTTAGATTAGAAGCTGAAAAATTCACAGATGTTTTTGATCTTTTTCTTCTGTTAGGCCTCCTGGATTCCATTTAATTATCAAAATATTTCAGGCTATTTCTTTATTTTCTTCTGTTTGTTACTTTTTAACTTACAGATCCCAAAAGCTGATGCCAGATTGTCCCTTTGGTTTTGCTTACAATGCCATAAATCATAAAAAAGCCATGTGAAGACTTCTGATTTACTTAGATCATTAAATTATATAATGTCTTCAGGTGCATTTCAGGTAGATGTTTTTCATGTTGAATTATTTATTAGCTTCATAGTCTCCTATTTTCCACAGTTAATGATCTCTAATCTTTATTTCAGTTGTCACAGTTATTTGTCTCTTCTCTGTCTGCTCTCATAAGACACACTAGTGTTAAAATATGTAAACTGCAGTATATGAAATGAATTATGTGCCATCTGCTGCAACAATGCAGAGACCTAATCAAGACTGTATAAACAATAGTGCTAAATTACCTTAATGCACTACAAGTACACACATACCATAATCATTTTACAATGGAAACAAAAGCCTAGACAAATGAACTGCAATCGCGTAATAAATTGAGATCAGTTTTTGAGTTCATGAAAAAAATGAACTGTTTTTAGGATGAAAATATTTTCATGGACAACTAGAGAACAAAATGGTTGAAAATATATGCTATGCTTAAGAAGAAATTAGGCAGAAGACATTTTTATGCTCTTTTGAACGCAAGTTGCTACTGCAGAAAAGAAGCCATGAGTTTAAATGTTCAGTTCAGAATCATTCTAAATTAGTCATATGCAACATTAAGCACATCCCCACCCCTCCACTGCATCTGGTGGATGCATTGTACAGATTTTCGTTTGGAAGCCTTCTGTCTCTCCAGAGGGGCTGCAACTTCCCCTGCTCTCTTTCTTTCTGAACTTAGGAAACCCTATCCACTGGTTTTTTAGACCTGTGTGAAATATTTCATTATCACATAAAATTTCTCTTGCGTGATCAGATTTGATAAAAATTGCCACTGGCTTTTGCTTCACCCCTGTCTGTAATGGAGGTTGAACATTAATTTGTCAAGGGAAGTCCAGAAGTACATTTGGCTGACCAGGCTCTTTTGTTATGGGCGATGGGAGTTGAGAATGAACTCTGATTTTGTTTCTATTCATAAATCAAGATTTGCAAGGCACATACTAGTGTTGAAGTTAGTTCTTTTAATGTGTCTCTGGAAGTTTAAGGAAATTCCTATCTCTCTTATCAACCATTCTAAATGCATGGTTGAAGTGCAGGGCCCCATGTCTTGTTTTTAAAGAACTGTAAATGAAGAATTTTAGTGTAAATCATGAGAAAAATATAAGATAACTGGAGCAGAAGTATTTGTGGTGTCACATACTAGCTTTGTTCATTACATGACTCACAAAACTGCCTTACTCTGAGAAGAGAGATGCACCCCTAAAAACAGCAATTCTGGGGACTGTGCTGAGACCCAGCCATAAGTTACACTGAGCTCTGCACTCTCAGCACCCCATGCACTGGGTGCAGCTCAGGGATATACTTACTGACACACTTTTATGATGTGTCAAACTTTCATGTTTACTATTGGTCATATTTTCTCCACCCAAATTTGCATTAATTTCATGGGTTCTCTGTGCTTGTGCTGCATTTCACTAGCACATTAGTAAAGCTGCTTTGTTAGTAGATCTTTTTCCTCCCTGCTCCAAGCCTGCTGCTGTTACTCCTGGAGGAGGGCTTGGAGAGCTCCAAAGGAATGCAGCTTCCCATGTCTGCTTTGGATGCTCTGCCTCTGTCTGCTGTCATTTACTTCTGTGTCATTCCTTGACTCCCATGCTCAAACTGAATCCGCTCAGTTATCTTCCTGGGGCTTTTTTTTAAACTTGCATGCATATTTTGATACATCTTCATCTCTGCTACTCTTAATTTTGCTGTATTTTAATCTGATTCACACTTGTGTTTGTGAGGAAGGAAAACCTCTTCTCATAAATCTTTTTATTGTGTGTTAATTTCTCAGGGATGAATAACTACCCTTTTAAATGGAGGTGCTTACTTCTGTTTTTATGTCCATTTCATGTGTTTTTTACATCAGTTACATTGCTATGGAGCAGCAATCAACAGAAGACGAATTTCAGTTGTAGACCAGATGTGGCAATGAGCTGTGTATAGCCTTGTTTCAATGAACTCTGTTACAAATGATTGCTCACATTGTATTGTAAAATGCAGTATCTGTACACTGTAAGAATGCATCGTCTGAATTGTCTTACCAGTATGATGATTTTGATTTCACAGTACTCTGATTCCCCAAAAACACTCTTATGCAAGCACTAAAAACCATCAAAGCTCCTAATTTTTTCCCTAGATGGTATTTGATTCTCAGTTTGCTTGTTAGTTTCTCTTAAATTTGTTCTGTATATAATTTATGTTTTCCAAAAGGATTTTGCAATATTGGGGTAATCTAGATTCTGTTGAGTTTATGGAGCTGGGGTTTACTTTTTCAAGCTCTGTTTACATGACACTACAGTGTGCAATACACTAAGAATTTTATCCATGCTGCAGACAGCTGGCCAAATATTGGAACTGGAAAGATCATCTGTAGATGATGCAGGATTTGAGTTTATATGAATCAGGGGATTTTCTTATGCCATGACTTTGTGCTGGGGTTTTCTTTGGTGGGAGAGGGAGGTGCATTTGGATTTTTTGTGTGTTTTGTTGAGGTTTGGGATATTTTGGGGTTTGGGGTTTTTTGACGTTTGTTTGGTTTTGCTATTGAGTGATGTTTTGGTATTAAAGCAGGTCTTCAATTCAGAACGTTCCTTGTGCTTGAACAAGAGTCTCACAGTAATCTGAGGGAGTGGCTGAGCTCCTTGTGGTGTGTCAGAATAGGCTGATGGAATTGTACAGGAGCAGATATTCATTGCAGGTTTTTCCAAGAAGCTGCATACTAAGTATGGAGTATTGATCCTTGTAACGTGTGACCTTGGTGCAGCCAAGGTTAACTGGCTGCTGCATTTGGGTCTCAGCCATCAGACCTGCTTTTAGATTTCTTGTTTACTGGTACTCACCTTTCTGTCTTTCCCAGTATGTACCAGGAACTGTCTGTTACCCCATCTGAGATGTAGAATTTACTGTCCAGCTGCACTGAGTCTCTGGAATCTGTTTTGAATCTCAGACTCCCTTGTGGTTCCAATGCCAAGGCTCTATTCATGTGAATACTTTGGATTTCAATTCATCCATCTATCCCAAAGTGGTGAAAGCAGACAGACATATAGATACAGACCTCTAAAAAACCTTAAAGCAAAATTTTCTTAGGAATATATAGGATATAAGGATCAAGAAATAAAAAATCAGCATTAAGTGTCCTCTTTTCCAGTTACCCCTTCTTCCTGCATTGCTGTTTAGGTCTGTATAAGAACAAAATGGTGAACTCAGAATCTTTTGTTTGTATCTCAGCTGTTCTGCATAACATGGGATATTTCTCTTTAGCTCTCTGTATAGCTCATCTTGCACAAATGTAAATGTTTTTACTTGCATTTCTGACTTTCATTTCTGACTGGAACACTAAACAAAAGCAGTAGAAGTCTTGCCCTAACTACTTGTGATTGAATTCCCTCATTGTTGTGTCCCTCATCTTGAACATCTTGCCTGTAGCTTTTAAGAGTAAATTTTCAGAGTAATTTCTTTTTCTACTCTTTCGGAATTTCCCATTCTTCAAACCTCAGCCTCTTAAAATAAACTTGGTCTCACAGTTTTCCCTATTTTTCTAATTTACATTATTATTTTCAGAGGTTCCATTCTGAATGTTTGAAGCTTCTGCCCTATGGGTATTCATGCTGTCAGGCCTCAGGGAGCAAGTGCAAAATTTTTGCCCAAGGCATTCCTGATGCTGTGATTTCAAAACTTCAAGCAGGATTGGTAAATTCAGCCTCCAGTTAATGTAACACTGTGATAATTTCATGAGTGGCTCTTATCTTTTATATGAAGGGTAAAATTTAGTTCTCTCATGAGAAAAATGATCCTTATTTGAAAATGTTGATTTTGTCTGTCCAGTGTGTGTGTGTATAATTTCAGGATTTGTTTTAAACCCCATGTAAGAATATAATTGGGTTTAAGGTTATTATTTTTTTAGCATTCTCTCTTCTTTTCCACTTCTCTCATTTCAGATGTTGCAGTTGTGGACATGAGTGATATTTCCAAGCAACCATCCCTGTTCTACCACCTTGGCGTGCGTGAAAGCTTTGACATGGCCAATAATGTAATTCTTTACCATGACACTGATGCTGACACTGCTCAGTCTCTAAAAGTAAGGTTCTCACTTCAAAGTCTGCTTCATTTCAGAAATACCTTTAAATAACTGATCCTACAGATGAAACTTCGATTTAATGTAATTTCCTGATAGCTGCATAATTAAATCCTGCTAAGAAAAAGCAACTATTAGCAGAAACAGTAATAATAGAATAAATAAATACTTTTTTTGTAAGAAAAGATCCATAGTGTGGTACTGATTTTGCTTCAGGTAGTTGGATGTGGAATTGAGAGTGCAGGTCCAATATTTTCTCTCCCTCTTTTAATTAGAGTACATGTAAGAAAAAGTTATGGCCTGTATAATAAGGACACCTGAACAAGGGCTATATTGCAGCCCACTCCTATTTTGTCAGATGAGGTTTTTATTCCCTATGTGCTGGCTAGCTAAAACTACTAGAATCTTCTTTTTATTGCTGTTTGAAGATAGTAAAAGACATCCTCACCAAATCTTTCTATAGGGCTGTTGTTCATTTTTATAGGAGGATAATACATGCTATACACTTTAGTCCTGAAATTGCTGTTCTGGCTGCAAGTCATATATTGTGGATGTTTCTACCTTTCTCAGTGCAGGTTCTCTTTATTTTGCATCTCATTTAGACTTTAGTCCTCTGTATTGTCTATTGCTGCTTTTAATATAATCCATTTTCTTGCTACCATCACTGAAAAAGCATTGTTCATGCTTTGCTTTTTTTTCCTTATTTTGAGTTATTGCCCCTTGCTACTTTGTTTTTTTTCCACACCATTGGTGTCCAAAAATCCTTTTTTGGAGTCCTCCAGCCTCTCTTGATCCTGTAAGACTAATAAGTCTCTTTTTTTCCCCAGAAAAGCTCTGTTCTGTCACAGTTTCTTGTTCCTCTTCTCTGCTCTTAGTGTCATTGATTTTACTCTCATGTGTCTATAATCCATATTTCCTTTCTTCATGTGGTGGTCCACATACCCATTCACATTCCATGTGGCCTGGAGTGCCAAGAACTTTAAGCTGGAGCCTGTCACACTCTTTGCTCAATGAGATTATCCATACAGATACACATTAAAGTATTACTGGCATGTCCTCCTTTCCTCCACCTAACCACCTGATCAGGGTGGGCAGGCATACAGCTTTTTATCCACTACTGGTAATATACCTGACTGCCATGAAATACTTCATTTTTATTTTTCATTAACACATTTTTATATTTCTTCATGCTGTCACTCAGATGTTCTGATCAACTTAGTTCTCCCAAGGCTGTGCCCAAGTCTGGGAAGCACAGACTAGTTTTCTATTTGTTGCTGCCCTATGAGGACTTTGGCTTTGATTTCTGCACTTCATGCCAAGCACATACTCAAGCCCCTGCTCCATAACTGGAGTGTTGAAGGGTCTCCAGGATTCCATCCATCTGTAGTTGGATGTTCAGACTGATTGTTGCCAGAAATTTCAAGTCTTTGCACTGTCAGTTCTAAGCCTTTTTTTCTAGTAATGTAAAGCTCAAGTCTAGGGATTAGGGAACCCCAGAAAGGGACCTGGGTCACTTAAGGCTAGAAAAACTATTATCTGCCTTCACCGTTCTTCTTCTAGGAACTCTGTCAGTGGCACTGATATCTTACTCATCTCTCAGTTGTTTGCATAACCTCCTTGGCCTAAATAGGCCCATAGCATGTCTTAGATGGGATCATAAGATTGATTTAAGTTGCTGGAACAAGCTAGGAGAGATCCTCTGTATCAAATGGTTTAAGCTGGGCACTGTGACAGGGTTCAGTCCTGCTCCTGTCACTGGTATCTCTTCAGCAACTGAGCCCCAGTTCAGTGTTGTATAGCACTGAAGTATGCTAATACACATTTCTAAGGAATACTTCAGAAGGTAGGCAGGGACTGTTCATGGGGTATTTCAGCAAAGAACAGTTCATGACACGTTTCACACCATAGGTGCTGGATGGCTTCAGAACAGTTAATTTCTCCCTATTGAGAAAGATTTAATTGCAGTAGATAAAGCGCTATTGGAGATACTTGCCCAGCTGGGTAGACATTAATTTTCAGATATATAATATTTCAGTTGTCTAAGCCTTCCATCACTTTTGTTATGAAATATTGTATTGGGCTTAAGGAGTTCAGACTAGTTAGAAATTAATTTTGGTTTTAGTACCTTTTTGACCTTCTGATGATGTTTCTTTATTCTGAAGTTTATGAGTAATTTGCTCAGGCTTTTTCAATTCCGTTCAGAATTGTATTACTTTACTTGAAGCTAGGTTGCTGTGCACACTCTTACAAGTGGTGCACAGCCTGAATGTTATAAAGGCAGTATTGATGTTACTGCTGTTACTTCTGCTGAAGATGTGTGAAGTTCTGACAGCCTGACTTTATACAGTTTATCTCTTAGGAGCCATCCTGAAATTGTCCCAAGAGTTGTCTCTTCAGTTTCACCAATGTTCTTTCAAAACAACCTATTTTGGAGGATAGAAAAGAATATGTAAAATGGGTTTCAAGAGAGTTATATTTATAGAGCTAAACATCTTAAATGCCCCCTGATATTTTTGCTTGTTGTTGAGGAAATGGGTGCATGGACATGATCATTTCTGTGCAGGGGTTGTCCAAGTGCATTTCAGGCTGTCAGATATGAAGTTCCTCAAGCAGAATCATCTCAGGTTGTCAGAGCACATTTAATTCAATTATACAGACAATCTTGATTAGAAACAAGTCTATGCCTATTTGTAGCATGGTTTACCTGGTGACCTCTTTTGTCTGACCAAGCAGTGGTCATTTAACATGTAATCTATCCCCCAAGAGAAGAGGAGGCCACTTACCAGCAATTGGAAGTCTCTGAGGTCTAGTTTACATTCCCATGAGTTTATCATCTGCTTAATTGTTCTGATATCTCTGGTTAGATTTTGAGGTAAGAAGAATTAGGGTGTTGAAGGAATGTGTTGGTATGTACCAGTCTGGGTAAGAAAGGGGCTTAGGTATCCGATGGATACTCTTTCAGAGAGAAAAACCCTCCAGTTTTGAATGCTTTTGTCTCACAAATGCTCAGTCTGACTGGGTGTGCCCAGAAATTCCAGTTGCTGCTAAGTACAGCTTTATTTATTTTCTGAATACTTGTTAAAGAAGGTTTCTTCACTGAATTATCAATTTTTTCCTAATCTGACCTACTGAGATTCTTCTTGATGTTGTTCTGTCCCTTACTGGGAATTTACTGTGGCAGGATATCTGGATTATGCTGTGAAGAGCACATCTGTATATATGTATATAAATAAAATAAGTGATTTTTATTGGAAATAATAATTCCCAGTATAAACAAATAAACATTTCTATTATCTTCTTTTTCCCCCACAGGATATGGTATCTCAGAAAAACACAGTAAGTATTAAATCCACATTCATTTTAAAACACAAAATGAAGATTCTACATTTGAAGCAACTCTAATACCAAAGCTGCCAAGCATACATATGCTCCCTATGACTAAAGGCAGTTGTTTTACCTTTTACTTTTGGTAAGCTTATTGACACTCCAAAGTAATGCTAGATTTTAAAGTTACTTTTCTCACCAATTCCTTTCTAAGTTGTAGAAAAGTGTCAGTAGATACAAGTTTTATTTGTAGGTTGGCAGATGCAAATAAAAACTCAGAAATTTAAAGTCTCTTTTTCCCTCTACCACTGTCACCCATTTATGATCTTTGTGATGCCTTAATGGGGTTTATTTTTGTATCTCAAACAACTTTGGCTTGTGTATACCTCTAACTATATTCCTCTAACTTAAAAATTCACATATTTATTTAAATTCCTTATTTCTTAGAAAAGCTTATTTCCCACGGTAAAAATATTCTTACAATTAATGTAAAACCAAACAAGTAAGTTTGAAACAAGATAAAATGTAGGAGGTATTAAGGCTTTTAAAAAATCCCACGGTATCTTACACAGTTGTTTATTTTGCCACAGTTCACACCATTGGTTATTTTCATTAAATCCTCCACACTGTTATTTTGAGGATGACTGAATTTACAAACCTCTTACACCTCCATTTATCCTTTCTGTTTCCTCCCATTCATCATATGTTTTTATTTTCTTCTAAACAGTATTGAGCAGGATTATAATAATAAAGTGGTCTTAGAGTTTGATAGTAGTTTTAAAGAGAGCTAGAAGAAAAAAAGCATTTGTTGCAGCAGTTTAATTTGAGCTGCTGTTTTGACTTGGCCACAGTGCTCCACAGAGGCTAAAGATAGATCAGGTTTAGCACATGTAAATGCAGGTCATCCTTCCTGGCTGTCTCAGGGATCTTTGAACCAGTTTGACCTGTGTGGTGGGAACTGCATTTACTGCTCTGTGGCTCTCTGAAGAGGGACTCAGAATGTGGCAGATTTGCTTGTGAACTACTGTCCATCAGCTGGTGGGTGACCAAAATTTCAGAAGCATATGTTCTCCCTTCCAGAGCAAGGGGGAGAATTGTGAATGAGCCATTTGGTGGTAATAATAGAAATGGAGTAAATGACAAAGGGGAAGCTGGCAAGTTCAACTATGTGCAATCAGATTAGCAGCCTACAGTCTTTTCTTTTGTCAGATTCTTTCTCTAGAAAGGAAGATACTGCCCTTCACACTGAAGGGAAGACAAGATTGAATCACAGAATATGCTGAGTTGGAATGGACTCACCATGAACACTGAGTCCAACTCCTGGCCCTGCACAGGACATCCCTAAGTCACACCACGTGTTGTGTTCAAACACTTGAACTCCATTAGTCTGTCGCTGTGACCACTTCCCTGGGGTGTCTGTTCCAGTGCCCACCCACCCTGTGGGTGAAAAACCTTTCCCTAAAATCCAGCCTAAACCTCTCCTGACTCAGCTTCACACCTTTGGTTCTAGTGGCATGGTTTCTATGGTAGGGTCTGGTATTGGGCCTGTAAACACCTTGTGGCTAGCAGAAGGGGCAGGGAGACATCCCTAAGCTAGGATCCTGACTCCTTTAAAAAGGAGGGATTGTCTAACCACTTCCTTCAAGTGCTTAAATTAAGAAAAAAATTGTGAGTAAAATACAGTGAGGTAAAAAATGAATGACTTTAAATACCAAGTGTGGATTCTTGACTTCTTTGTATTATTTGATGTTATTCATATCTTACTTCATTAGATAAATGTGCTCCCATATTTCATTCTTTTATCTGTATTTTTTCATCCAGAAATTAGAACAAACTCATGAGCCAGCTGAATAATTCACAGGATAAAACTATGGTTTTTTTAGGTTGAAGTTGACTTGAAATAGACAATTGCCTTCCCCTCCTTTCAAATCCAGTGAGTTGTGATGAGAGATTTGCATATTACCACTGATCCAATGTGGTGCCGCTGCTTGGTTAAATATTTTACAGCTGTATCAGCAATGTCTTGTTTTAAGTGAATTGCTAATTCACGTTAGGGTTAAGTAGGTACATAGCTGGCATGAATTTGTGTCCAGTCAGTTTTAACCATTTCAGTTTAATTGGTGAATATTACATGCACTAGTTAATTCCCCTCTAGTGGAGCTTTGTGTTTTACTTCCACTTGTCCTGAGTGAAAAATGCCTCTGCCATAATTGTGGAATAGCAGAGCTTAAACACACTTTTTATCAGGGGCTGGAGGCATGGTGGAAAGAGGGTGGATATCTCCTAAGCCTTCCTCCAGCCCACTGTTAGCCACAGGAATATCATTGCTTTAGAAGTCCTCTCCATGTTTTACAGGCTTTGTGTCCATGTATCTGCAGGGTATGTAAGGAAAGGGGAACTACTCAGATTGTTGCCAGGCACAGCAAATCTTTGTTCTGTCAGCAGGAATGAAACCTTCCGGGCTGGCTGCTGTAGCTTAGAGCTTTCTCTGAGGTTTTCCTGCCCTCACCTTTGCTATTTATCCTACAAATCTCATCTCATCTCATCTAGAAAGGTGCAGAAAAATCTTTAGCATAGAACAGATGTGGAGCCATGTTGAAATTGCAGAGAAGGTGAATGTCTCGTGTGTCTTCAGGGTGAATTGCTTTGAGTATCACAAGAAAGCCTTGAAGAGAATAGATATTTTCCTTGCCGAGAAAACATTATTCTAATTCAGCATTGAGGAGGATGCAAGAGCAAGGAAACTGGACATGAAGCTGAAAACAAGGCAGAGGAAAAAAAGTCAGCAATTCAACTAAGAGTTGGCTTGAGTACAGCTGATCTAAGAGTGAAAACTGTACGGCAGCAAGCTGCATGGTAATATCTGAGTAGGAGAACTTCCTTACACCATCCAGGAATGCAGATGGAGANCTGATCTAAGAGTGAAAACTGTACAGCAGCAAGCTGCATGGTAGTATCTGAGTAGGAGGAATGTGTTTGAGTTCTTATTGACTTCCCTAAACAAGCAGTTAAAATTCTGTATTGATAATTAATTGCCTACTTGGATGCGAAAGGAAGGAAATATTGCCTGTGGGAGTTCAGTTCCCAAGGAAGAATTGCCCTGGCATGAAATTCAAGATCAAGTTTCTGTGTCCCATCAGTTAAATTTCCATCTTTGAGCTCCTCTGAGCTTTAAGGACATTTCTGTTAGTTTTAATAAAGATTGCACAGCTTCCTAGTTTCTGTCAAAATTCTTATCAATAAAATAAATGGCAAATATGCAGTCTTGCAGAACAGGTGCCATTATGGAAACATGGACTGAAGGGCAGAGGAAAGAAAATTACCTATGGAAAATACCTTAAATGTCACATAAACATTGGTTTACTGGAGAAATGAAATTTCAAGGGTTTTCAAAAGCAAAAAATGCTTAAAAAAACTCTTTCCCCAAACCAGTGTAATAGACAATACTCATTGGGAAGTTTTTCTATTTTGATTCAAATTTTTTTCGCCATCCTTGATTTTTTTTTTAAATAAGGAAATTTAATTTGCTGCTGCAAAATCTTAAGAAATTATGAATAAAAAAAGTTCAAGATTGAATGAACAAAAGAGTGAACAAGGGGCTTTAGAAAACTGCTTGAGTCAGGAAGCAAAATTCGCAGTCCTTTGGGCAATAGCTCTAGGATTGGTTGCTCATAGTTTGAGATGCAGACTTTGATCCATTCAATTTGTTTGAATGAAGCATTGAAAAAACAAACCAGAACTTTAATAGAAAAATTATAATACCAAGTAGAGAACATAAGGAGAATGTTGTTCTTTAGTTTATAATATGCCTGAAGAAATCTTAATAACCCTGTTAATTGCATTCAGAGAAGGTATTTAAAGAAAAGTAGGCTGGCTATTAAACCAAAAGTTTTATTATCATTGTATATGTAGGCCTGTGGGCCTGATGAAGTTCTTTTAGAGACTTAACTGGTTCTTTTTCATGAAATCCTGTAGCAGCTCTTATAGTAAGCAGTGAATAATATCTGGGCCATGGAGGAGTCATTAGCAAAAATTCTCCTTGATTTAAAGTGAACTGGATTGCAATTTATCCTTGCCACAAGGAATTTTTATGTTGAAAAATCATTTTTTACCATCCTTGAGGCAGAAAGTTTCTTCAGAGGTTTCAGTAGCTGCATAAATTAGACTGTATATACTGTTTCAAGGCAATGAACATTTAAGAAAAATAAATAGAAAGATTTTGGCACTTGGACCAGTTTTCTCCAGTTAAGTAGCCCCAGTGGATTAAAATGAGAGCCAAGGCTCTGAAGTATGATTACATTATATCAACTTAATAATCCAAAGGAATATTTATTGCGGAGTAGCTTTCCAGTTTTTGCTTTGATTATTTTTACAATTCATAAAAGTTTATATGATATGGTCTTTTAATGGTATATTTCTAAAAAGGCCAAGAGTAGCAGAAGTGTCAAAAGAAATTGTAAAAGGGCACAGAATGAAAGAGCAAGAACATCTTAAATCCACTAATTTTTCCTTTTGGGCGGAAAATAGTAAAAAGGCAATGGACAACCAAGTAAATGCTATTTTTAATGCTTTTAGTAATTAAATATGCCACTGTTACTTTAGATAGTGAAAACTAAGGTCATTAAAATTTTTGTGTGAAAGTTAATTTTTATGGAAGTATTACCATCTCAAGCAATATGTAATGGTTGCATTAAGTTAACTAATCACATAATGAATCTGACAGGTTCATAAAAATAAGACCTGAAAACATCTTAATGATGACACAAGGAGATATATAGACATATAAACCATGTAAATAAGAGAAATCCAAAAGATTATAGACATATAAATAATGTAAATAAGAGAAATACAAAAGATAAGACAGGTAAGAGAAATGTCAAAGTATTGAACTGTTTTCTTTATCTTGTAAATATAGTCTTGCTGTAAATATCTATATTCATTTTCTGTTGTTTCTTTCTTTAATTATTTCTTTATTCATGTGTCATGTATGTCTTTTTTATTCTTATGGTGTTTCGTGGTGGTGTTTTCCTCTTTGTTGTTTTGTTTCAATTTGGAGTAGGTTGCCAACCTCAAAGCTTTTCTTCGTGTTCAAGTACCTCCTGAATACCACAGTGGTAATCAAATAGGCAAAGTATGTATCACTTTAAATCTGCTTTCTCTTGAATAGATATGCCATTCTTTCACTGTGTTTCTAGACATGTAAAAATGAATAAGGATGATTTGGGAATAGTGCTTGGCAGGGTCTTTCCTTCAAGGTGATCAGAGAACTTGCTCCTTGCAAGCTAGATCCCAGAAATTTGAAGTCTTTGTCTTGTGATAATCTCTCTTCACAGTCTTTACATAAAAATACTGCATTTATTCAACTTTAGAAGAGGAAGTATTGTTTGGAAGTTTATAATATCTTAGTCACTGTCGTGGGTTGACCCTGGCTGGATGCCAGGCACCCACCAGAGCCACTCTCTCACTCCCTTCTGCAGTCAGACAGGAGAGAAAATATAACAAACGGTTCATGAGTTAAAGACTGGGAGAGATCACTTACCAAATACCATCATGGGCTTGAATTAGAGTTATTAATTGAATTTATTACAGAATCTGAGCGAGATAATAAGGAGTAAAATAAGACTTTAAAAGCACCTTACCCCCGCCCCTCTCTCCTTCCAAGCTCTACTTCCTATCCCAGCAATGCAGGGAGACAGGGAATGGGGGTTATGGTCAGTTGATCACCAGACGTTTCTCCCACTGCTCAGGGAGAGGAGTAGTTTCCCTGCTCCAGTGTAGGGTCCTTCCCACAGGAGATAGTTCTCCATGAGCTTCACAATGTGAGCCCATCCCTCAAGTAACAGTTCTCCACAAACTGCTGCAGCATGGGTCATTCTTCCATGGGGTACATCCCTTCAGGCACAGCCTGCTCCAGTGAGTCCCTCAGGGGGTCACAGGTCCTACCTGGAAACCTGCTCCAGTCTGGACTCCTCTCTCTGTGGGTCTGCAAGTCCCTGCCAGGAGCCCATACCAGCACAGGCTTCAAATGGGGTCACAGCCTCCTCTCAGACATCCACCTGCTCTGGTGTGGGGCCCCTCCATGGGCTGCAGGTGGATCTCTGCATCCCTGTGATCCTCCATGGGCTCCAGGGCCACAGGTGCTTCACCATGGTCTTTATCATGAGCTGCAGAGGAATCTCAGCTCCAGCATCTGGGCACCTCCTGCCTCTCCTTCTCCCACTGCCCTTAGTGTCTGCAGCACTGTTCCTGTCCCTTAGGTCTCATTCCACTCTCCTTTGACTGCAGTGACATCTGTGCAATAAATTTTTTCCTTCTTAAATCTGTTACCACAGAGGAGTTACCACCATTTCTAATTGGCCCAGCCTTGGCCAGCAGCACATCTGTCCTGGAGCTGGCTGGCATGGAGGAAGTTTCCAGCAGCCTCTCACAGAAGCCACTCCTGTAGCCCCCAAGGCCCTCCCACTACCAAACCCTGGCCATGCAAATCCAATACATGCCTATATCCAAGATGGATAGGAAAGTGATGTCACAGAAAACAACAGAGAAAACCCTAACACTTAAAACAACAGTGAGTTAAACTCCCTGATCACTCAGGAGTTTGTGATCTCTTGGAGTGAATGCAGTTCCTTTTCTGTTACCTTCTGTGTTTTCCTTCTAACTGCTTGATGAGGTACGGTAAGCATTCCTGATCCTTGAGTCAGTGGCAAAATTAATAGCATGGCTCAGCTAAAATAATTGTGCTATTAGCTGGCCAGGGATAATTCCCTCCCTGAAAATGCAAATATTTTTACTCAACGTTACTTATTTGGAGAAAAAACTGCCTCTAATTTGAGTGTAGCATCTCTGTCACAAAGTGACAGTTGCGCCAGAATAACTTCAGCAGTACAATTTTAAAACATCTTTATATAAAGATCAACAGCTTACTTTTAACAGCTTTAAAAAAATATTTGGAAAATATTTTAAGACAAAAACACTCTATATTTTGCCTGGCTTCTGTAGAGCCTAAAAATGGCCTCTGTGGGCTTCACTCTTTCAGCCTCTCAGCAAAGGCATGCCTTTCTGCTTAATTACTTTAACTATTTCACCTAAAGAACAGGTCCCTCTCGCAACTTATTTGCAATTAATTTCTGGGTTTTTTTTTTTCATGTTCTTAAATATGTAGCTTGTTTTGTGGTAGATTTTAAAATGTTGTGATTAAATATGAAAGTTTCAATGCTGGCATACGTTATGTGCTGGAAGATGAGCAATTCAGAGTTTTGGGTTTTTCTCAGTCTGCTTGGCTGTAGCTTTAAACTTAAAATTTCCCAAAATCAGACAATTAAAATACCATAGCTCCTAATCCTGAAATTAACCAACTCATCATATTGTCTTGATAAGCTATGAAGTTATAATTCTATTACAATTAAATCAGTAATAGTTTATAGATGTTATATGTATGTGTATATGTTTGCAGGTACGGTTGCTATATACATTACATATACCTAAGCCATTTATTAATTATCTTTAAAAATAAATAGTTGGTGTATGACAAGACAGTAATTTTCAAATTTATTAGCTTTTGGTATCACAGACCAGCATCCTGAACAGAAGATCAGAAGAAGCAAGGTGATATTTTAAGCCATCTCTAATTCTTGTTAGCATAAGAAAAGCAGATGGACTGGTTTTTTACATAATGAAGATAAGAAAACCCTTTCACAGTCTATACGAAAGGGTTTTATAATTTATTATATGTAAATACTGGACAGAAGAAGCTAGAAGACAGGAAGGTTTAATTGCATAGATTTCACTATGCAAAAGGAGACAAGAAATCTAAGTCAGATGATATGTTGGTTGGATAACAATACAATGTTTGAGGATAAAATTAATACAGTATTTCACATGTGCAATTAATTTTTTCTGAAAATTGCTTTGCTTCTTCAATAGATAATTACAGCTCTTTGCATCTCAAGATACATCACCCTTTCAAATTGGATGGGCTTTTTTCATTGCAGGAAGAGCTAATTTGCTGTTAGAGGTTTAAGAATAGAGTTTATAGACAAGCAGCTCTTGTGTTGTAGTGAACTTAGTGTTTATTTGAATAAACCTGAGACAAAACTGTGCTGCCATATTGGTGGCTTGGGTTGCAGTTTTTCTGAGTTTTTGTTGGGAAGATAACAATCCAACAGATAATTATACTGTCACAATTGGGATAATGTAAATTAGAGTTTGTAAGGAAGGAATATGACTTGATCTTTATCTGTTAGAAATAGTTCCTAACTCTAAATCCTCACTCAGATCAGCAACAGGATGTACTGATACAGGCTTTTTATCTGTGGTTTTAGTGACTGCATGCCCTACATTTTTAAATTCCTGTGAATGATCTGTTTTTCCTGTCTAGTTTACCAATACATTCCAAAATGTGCCATCTCCATATCCATTCTTTTCATCATCTCAGCATTCTCCCATTGTTCAGGGTGACAATGAATAGCTATGGCTTTTCTACATGCTTAGATGATATGAAAAAATGGCAGGTGTGATTTGGCTGTACATGTTCAGTGCCATGATGTCTCCAGTGTAGTGGTAGTTGACCATGGCAGATGTATCATGTTGACCAATGCCTCCTGGGCCCCACCTAGTTACTCTCCTAGTAACTAGGAGTAAAGTGCTCCTTTCTTTTAAACAGGTGAGACTCAGATGGGATACAGGTGCTTCTCCCAGCTATGGAAACCTTCACAGTGGTCTGATTTCTGGGGACTTGCTAAGGGGCTGAAAACTCTGAACATGCTGTTTTTGGGCTCTGAAGGGCATTTCCTGTGTCCTCACCCATTTCAGCACCTTGACTGTGTTTACAGTTTATGTGGCATATTAAGTTTTTTGGGTTTTACTTCTAGAATTTTATGTTACAAGTCCTACATCTATTACAAAACATTTCAAAGTTTTGGGGGTTGGTTGGTTAGGTTTATAATGGTAACATGTAGCAGATGTTTTTTAGGCTCCTCTGGATTAAACATCTCTATAAAATCCTTCCAGTGTCTGTTTCTGTATTTCTCTCATTGTGGGGAGCTCTGCATCATATCTTTCCTAGCACAGGGTGAGCTTAGAGTACACCTCTTGAGGTGCAAGTACATCTGAGAAGCCAAAAATTTGGGAACAGAACATTGGCTGGTAACTGTCAGAGCCTACTAAGGTCCATGTTTTCCATTAAAAGAAAGAACAGTTTTGTTGTACTGTCACTTAACAGACCTGGACTCTTTTCATCAGCTTTGTTAATATTTGCAACTTTTCCACACAAATTTCCTTGAATTTAATGCTTGCAAATCTTGTGTTAAACAGTGCACTAAAACTTTCTACACACCAGCACTATCCAGCTGGTTTTTCTGTCAGCAAAGGATTCTGTATTTACACAAGTATATTTCCACTTTCATTTGTTTTCTAAACTCTGCCTGTTTTTATTTTAGGCTTCAAGTGGCAATTATTATTTTATTCCATACATTGTTACACCTAGTGCTGACTACTTTTGCTGTGAAAGTGATGCCCAACGAAGAGCTTCTGAGTACATGCAGCCCAGCTGGGACAATATCCTGGGGCCTTTCTGTGTCCCACTGATGGACAAGTTCCTCAGCCTTCTCAAGGATGTCCATGTTACATCATGGTAATGTTACAACACATACAGTTCCAGAACCTTTGATAGTCTCTTTTTGATGTTATGAAAAAAGGAGATGCAGAATTTCTACTAACATTGATTTTTAATTTTTACTTTTCACTGCACTTAATATAGTGTTTAAAAAAGCTGCCAATTTTACTGCTTTTTGTGTTCCTTTCCTGCAGCTGTTGGAGTTAACTAACCATATTATACTAGAATTTGATTTATAGTTATTTTCCAGAAAGTAAAGGCAGTCCATGAGTAAAAGAAAGGGCTTAAGTTTAAGTTACAGTGCATAAGGCTGTATTAATAGGAGCTAAGCTCATAGTTTCTTCATAGAGTTCAAAGCCAAAAACTGTCCTTTTCTGTCATCAGATAAAATATATACATGGTAGCAATTAGCATTCAGTTGTAATTTCCATTATTTGTTTTTATTTTTAAAGATTAACCTTCTGGTATCACTTAATAAACATGATACTGCTTAGCCATTTCTACAAGGGACTGTGGGAGGGCCCCTGACCTCCTGGTGTATGGCACAGCAGAAGGTTTTGGATAAAAGATGTGGGGTGAAAGGGAAGAGAGAAAGAGAGAGATAAATTAAAGAGGGGCAGAGAGGAGGAAAGAAAGAAGGCAAGATCACCCATTCTGGCTCCAGTGTCAGTCCAGCTGGGGTTTCCGTGCTCCTGGGATGCATACGCAGAACAAGCACCCTGGAATTTTTGGGGGTACCTTTTTTATAGATAAGTTTTCCCCCACTCTGGAGATCTGTTTCTCACTGTGTATGCAAGATAGTTCCATGCAGTCTGTTCTTGTAGATCTTTCTGGAAATGGGTTTGAGGTCTTTGGGGATTATTGGGCACTTCCATGCCTGCTCCTCAGCCTCATTTCACTGGATGAGGCTGTGCTTGCCAACAGTGCTGTGACCTTGCTGCTTTGATTATAATGTGTGTGAGACAGAGAACTTAAATTTTCTTTGCTATGTGTAGGGCTTGTGCTAAGCTAGGTTTAATACTTTGAAAGACTTTTTTGTAAACAAGAAATAGATTGTGTGCACTGGAGTGTCTGTCAAGGTGGCACCTGCTAAGTTCCAAACTAGTGACTCCATAACCTGCTCCAGGATAAATTTACCCCTAAATAGATGGTTTAGGCCATTCATACTTGACATGCTGGCAATATATCTAATTTTTTAATTTCCAAAAGCACTGGTATTGGATTGTGCACTGATATCTGTGCGATCATTTACTGGAGGCTTTTACAGAGATCCTGCCCACAGTATGTATAATTTTCATCAGAGAGATTGCAACTAAATCAGCTGTTGTTGGTTTGTTTTTGTTTTAGTTTCTGTGTTTGAAAGTCTCCTTCCAACTTTCATGATAAAATAACACACCTTCTTTTTACATCACACTGGTGTTTCTTCTCTGTGTTAGTTTATTATTCCAGATGCAGCCTTCTTTATGATACCAAGTACCACATCTGTCAGGGGCAAAGAAATACTACAGTTTTCCCGTGTTGGTAAAATTGCCTCATGATCCTGGTTATAAGCATATAGATACATAGCCCTATAGTCTGAGGTGGGGCAAGGTGGAATATTTATTTCTAAAGTAGTTATTAAAAAATATGGAAACAGTTAATGGGGACCTCACTCTGAAGAAATGATACTTTTTGCTAGAATTTATACTTTTTATTAGAAGCATAGCCGTGTTTCATAAGAAATATATAACAGTCTTCTTCCCCTATATCTAATTTTTATTTCTTTAGTGCCTATTATAAAGAAACACTGCTAAATGACATTAGAAAAGCTAGAGAGAAGTACCAAGGAGATGAACTGGCTAAGGAGCTGGCCAGGATTAAGCTTCGTATGGATAATACTGAAGTGCTGACTTCTGACATTGTCATAAACCTGCTTCACTTTCACAGAGATATTCAGGTATGTGCTTAAAGACTAAGGGGGATTATTTTACTGTGCAGTTTTGGCTCTTGTTTGTTCTCCTGTGCTTCCTTGTTTGTTAAGCAGTGATTCAAAGCTGACTCTAAAAGGGAGCAGTTGTTGCATTGTTTAAGTTTGGCTAGTCTGTTGGGATGTTTAAGGGGATAGACACTCTAATTTATTTTACCTGTGAACAAGAGACTCAGATTAGGGGACTTCCCAAGGTATTTTCCTTTGTTTTTAATTTTTGACCTCCTTAAAAAGAAACAAGCAAAAATCCCTACTGAATCAGGATGCTTGCCTTGCCCTCCTCTTCCCTAACTTCTCTCCCTCCCCACATTAAGTTAAAACATTTAGGAATTAAGAAAATGCATTTTTTGTAACCCTTGTATTGTCTAGAGATGCCCAAACTGAGAACTGTAATTCAATGAAACATTAATTTGCTTTTAACATATAACTGCACCTTTTTTTCTTGTTTTAATTCTTTTTAATAAGTTCTGCTTTTGCTAAAACACAGCCTGTGTTCTGTCTTTCCAAATTGAGTCTGTGTGTTTAACATCCATTTGCAAATATAATTTCACCCATTCTATAGATTTTTTTCCCATCAGGAGCTAAGTTGGTTATTTCTTGTGTGCAAATGGATTGTGAGAGCAATGGGTGACCATATCATCCTTCATTACCAAATTTCCCATTCTGAAATGCATACTTTCCTTCAGCACTTCATCCAGCTTCATTTGGATCAGCTCTAGTGATCATCAAAGGTCTCCCTTGAGAAATGTACTTGTCTCAAAACATGTTTTGAATAAAAAGATTAAATAAAAAAGGCCCTTTGAAATGTCAGTAAACTGGTGCTGTAGATGTGGGTTACCCCTGAGAAACCAAAATGAGCGCACAAGTGGCTGATGTGCTTGAGACATCTGTGGTTGAGTCCACAGTGACCTGGTGAGCTGCCATTCATCAGAAGATCTTAATAAGGCCTGAAAAAACTAGAATTGCCTTCTCTTCTTCTGGTGCTGGGAGGGTAGTTGATCAGACTGGCTGCAGGGATTCAGTACTTTGGTCATCGTGGTGAGGAAGAGGCAAGCACTGACATGGACAGACAAAATCCCTGTGTGTTCCTACATTGACTTCATGGCTGTTTCTCTGACTATTTGGAACAGTCACCTGAGAAAATGGCTAGTGATCATGATACATTTTGGCTTAGTGATGCTTTCCTCCTTTCATTTTATTCCACTTCAATCCTTTAAAATTTTTTTTTAATTTCATACCAGGACTATGATGCTATGGTGAAGCTGGTAGAAACACTGGAAATGCTTCCTACCTGTGATCTGGCTGATCAACACAACATTAAGTTTCATTATGCTTTTGCATTGAATCGGTAAGGATGATTGATTGATGTTGTTTCATTTTATTACTGTTCCATATGGGCCTATATATAAATTTATAGTGCAGATAATGTCAAATCCCCTTCCCTCTCTGCACACTTCGGTATTTATCACAGTCATCTCTCCTTAATCCCATACTTACTGTGCACCAGGACAGTTTTATAACTTCTGAAATTGTTGTTTTCCAACAATCATTGTTTTGTCAGCAACCAGGAGAGAGTGGATCTGTTCCAAAGACCACCCGACTAACTGCAAAAGACTCCAGTGATACCAAGGTGTTCTTGGTCAGTCTGAGATTGTTTAATCTGAGTCACTGATTATTCTGAATGTCTTCAAAAGTTTAGTGTGATAGAGTTATGAGTGATTTATTAAAGTAATAGGTTACAATCACTGCTTGATCCATTAATACACAGTCATGATAGAATTACCTTGGAAGGCTGGGTGTTCATCCGGACCTGCAGGCACATGATTCCTTTAGGAAACACTGAAATACTATTGACTCCTCTAGATAGGTACAGATTTTTGTAATACCTATGTATAAGAATTTCTAAAGAATTTACATGAGGATTGTCAGAGAAAATAGATGTTATGCAAATGAAATCACATGTAATAATCAACTGGCTAGATGCAATCCACAAACTATTAAAGACTGTGGCATACAAGTTAACTAAAAATTAGCATTGGAGAACATCAGGATGGCATAAATCAAAGAGATTAAGAACTTAATAATACATCTGGAAATGCAGTTCCTAGGACATTTTCTGGAAAATGATAATAAGTCTGGTCCTATCTGACACTTTCATCAGGCACAGGAGTAAACACTAAACTATTGGTCAGAAAAATACTGCATATGGATTCAGCCCTATTTTTCAGAACTTTAAAAAAATCATTTCAGGAATTTGACTCAAAATGTTTAAATTTGCCAGTAAGAATAATACTAGAATCATGTCTTGTCCTTAGGTAATGTCTTCATTCTTCAGTTTTTAAAACTTTTTCATTTAGATGTGCATAACAAAATTGGTGAGTTCCTTTACTGTCTTGGTCTTCAAATTCTTTGTATTTTGAGGAGCATGTGAAATCCATGCCATTAAATCTGTTTTGACAATGCCAATAGCACCCTGGTAAGACAAGATAAAATTAATTGCTCATGAACTTTCTTTCCCTGACAACAGCTTTCATTAAATTGATTACTAGCCCAAACCAGCATGACCCTGCTTGTTTTCTTCTGGAAAGAATTTAAACATTTCGTAAGAAAAGGTTTTTCAGAAATAAATGACTGGTTTTTCACTGGTAAGAATGCAGAATTTAGGTTCTGCAGATGTTTTTGCCTTCTTCAAACAAAATGATGGACAAAACTCAAAAGCTGAGACTTAAACATTTTTTGAGAAGTCTACTTATTTCAAAATGATCCCTAAAATGTTACATTTAGCATCATGCTTCCTTGAAACCTTTGAATCCCTAATTTTGTCTGTTTTAAAAACAAAATTTTTTTAGTGATTTCTATCAGAACTTATCTTTAAAAATAAAGAACTGTATTTTCAGTTCATATTCTATTTATTTCAACATACAGAACGCTATTAATGTTGCTGGGTACAGCTGATTGAGCCTGCCAGGAAACAAAGGTGGAACAGAATTAGCAGCTGCAAGAATATCTGACCCTGCAGAATGTTAATGTTTGCTTAATTTCGTAAAAAAGTATACTATAACTGTGATCCAGAGAGAGTAATCAGTTTATTTCCTCTTGGCCTCTGTAAGACCTGCCTCAGAGCCAGCCTGGGTCTGAGCTGGCTTGGATCATGAGCAAAGCAAAGCAAGGCTGGGCCTCACTGATGGTACTAAGGCACTTCCTGTCAGGTGTAGGGCAGGCAGACACTTCCATGCCGATTTCTGGATCCCTGTGGCAGGTGTTTAAGCACAGCCCCTCTCCTAGATTGCTGTCTTCCCCTCTGGTTGCCATTCCAGAGCAGAATTGAGAGCATCTTGGATTTGTCATCTCTCATGTCTATTATCAGAGGCTAACAATGGATGTTTGCAATGACAGGCTTGTGCTTGCTTCCAAGCCTGGGCAATCTGAATACATCACCATCCTAGATACTTGTTTAGAAGTCCTAGGGAGCAAAGGGCTATTGCTTTTCCAATGTCTCCAGCTAGGAAATTGGGATTTAACATAGGAACAGAGCAGGGAGTGTTCTCTTCTGTACAGACGCAGAAGGTTTGAGACATTGTTCCTTGTTGCCTCCTAGGCGAGATGTAAGTGTAATTGTGTCTTAATTTAGACATCTTTGGTGTAAGTTCAGTCCAAATGTGCAGCATGAGTGTTTTCAATATTTGTATTCACAGCTGTGGTGTGAAGTAGGATGCTGTGCAAATGAAGGCTGGGTGTTCAGATGTGGATGGCTGTTTGTTTCAGTCCATGGGTACACTTTGCCTGGGAGGCAAGCACTGTGTAAGGACAATTTTCTAATTGGTCTTATTTATCAGGGCTGGAGTTATAATGTCCTGGAAGCTTGCAAAGAGGCCCAAATTCTGTTCAAAACAGAGTAGACTTTAAAACCCAACCCAGTCCTAGCATGAGGCCAGAACTGTAAAAATTTTAGTCTCTTTCCAGGGAACTTCTATCTTCCTTTATATTAAAGATGAGGACAGCTGCAGTCACTATTATTCAACTCAGCATGCTGTGTTTTAACAAGCAACATATTCCAGTTCCATAATAAAAGAAGGCAATTAACAAGTGAAGGGTGTAATGGGGTGCAAGTAGAAAATCCCTAGTAATTGTGAATAATACTAGTAATTGTGGATAATGGTAGCCACAGAAAATTGTTCCCATTGATAAGCACTGGATTTAGATATTTAGATATTTAGAATGTTCTGTTCTGTGATTACTCAAATTTAGTAAAAAAACATGTGGGCCTCTTCATTGTATATGCCTGGCTTTCATGAAGTACCTGAAGTGCATATGAAGGAGGGGAAAAAGCTAGTTTTTTTCTTGTATCTGTCTGGAGGCTTGCAAATTTAGCTCTTGTCAAAGCCTAATTTAGGGTCTTGTTTTCCCCATTCACTGTTTCAAATATTGAAGATTCTAGAAGCAAATAACATCCTCAGTAATATGTATCTTAATTCAAAAATTAGTTTCTGGTTTTAACTGAGAATGCAAGTGTACTAACTAATTAAAATGAGTTCTCATACTTCTTAATAATTAAGAATTTAAAAAAAAATTTGCTGTAGGTTTCCATAGAGTTAGTAGTAGTTCAAATCATCTGCTATGGAATCATTATGATGTGGAATGAAAAGGAAACCAAATGTGGATTCCCTTGAGAAAATACTTACCATTAATATAAGACTTTTTTGTCATATATAGTCTTCTTCATCTATCTAGATGGAAACAAGCCATACAGGGGAAGATGTGTACAAAAAGCTGCAAAAGAAAAAGAAAAAAAATTACACCAACTGTTACCTACAGAGAGAACTAATTCTTGTCCCAGTGAAATCCATGCTGTTCCTGTTAACTCTTTTGGGCAAAGGCCTGGTTCACTGAGTGTAACCATGAGTGTAACCTGGTTCTGGCTCTGTAACCATGCCAGTTCTTTAAAGCTGGTAAAACCAGTCTGTGAGGCAGGAAGATTTTTGGTTTAGGAATATTTAAAACTAGGCCTTCTTATAAAGACTGGAGTCTAGCAAAGGATTCACCATCAAAAGGATGGATTTGGAGAGCAAGAAAGGAGCTATGATATCAAAAAGAAAGAAAAGAATTTTTTTTTTTTACTGTCTGTTCCAGGTATTATTCCAGGTGAGATACTGTGACAGGAGTTTGTTGCCCTGGAGAGTAATTCAGAGGGTAAAGGAGGAGTGGATAGTTGGATTACACAGGGAGACAAATGCAAGAGGCTTGTGTACACCAGGGAAGTGAGAAAACTGCTTCTGTGATTGAAGAAATGTGGTAGGGTCAGCAGGCAGATAAACTGCAGTGAGCAAATTGGCAAGTGAATCAGCCAGCAGTTTCTGGAGGATACAAGCTGTCAGACAAAACTAAGCTGGCAGCAGAACACTGGCACAAATTTCAAGGAAGTGATTAGAGGCTATAAAGGTGCCCTGCAAGACAACTTTTGGTTTAAGAAAAAATAATTTCTATGTAGCCATTTCTGTCTGAAAAACCTTAGTTTATTGAAGATTATTATTCTTCATACAGATATGATTCTGTGTCATTGATCATTCAATGAATTTGAATTTTTTTCCCCAATCCTAATAGTTAATTTCCTTTTTAAATAAAGCTTAAAACTGTGCATAGTACTAAAGATTAATGTGCTGGCTATTTGTAAAAGACACCATGATTTTCCACTTTTAATTTTTACTCCTTGTTCATTTCTTTTTAGTTCCTAGCATTGTGCTTGGGGAGACTTGGCAGTGTTTTATTGAGCCCTAGGTTATTTTCATAACTGCCCTAGTTTTTGGAAGTAACTCACAGATCTTCTTCTTAACTGGCAACAGTTTCTGCTGCTGTCATGTTCAGATAATGTAGATTGATTTTTCTCTGTCTGGTTTCTCTGCAAGTTTTCCCAAGGTAAGGTAAGAGGACTAAAATGTGCTAACAAAGAAACCAGTAAGGAAAAAAAAATAGATAGTTTTATGAAACAGTTTCCATGGCCTGTAGAGTTTTTTGATATAGTTTCTAAATAAATTGTAGTACTCTTTTTTCTTACCTCATTGACCATTGAAACTGTATTTTGAAAGAATATTCAGATTGTGAGTAGTGATTTTATAAACTCTGTCCCCTAAACCCAGAAAAAATATGAATAGTAGCTCATATTTTCACTGGGTGTGTATGCAAGCTTCTTTAAGGTAGGACATATCCTCTCCTAGATGTGGAGAGTTAACAGATTGTCTGTTGAAGAGCACTAGTGAAAAAGCCTATTTCAAAATTCTATTTCGTTCCTAAAGTTGACTTGTTTATGTGATAACATGAGGGACATTTGTATTTAAGTGCAAGATGGCCTGTAACCACCAAGGAGCAGTAAAACGACCTGCTAGGCTCCTTTCTGTAGCAGCCTATTGGGATTCTGCTCTGGCTTATAAAACTTCATATTCAGAGGATAAACTTTGCAAATCTCACCTGGTGCACCAAGTTAATCCTTTAAGAGAACATTTTCTGCCTTTCTTCTCATGCCTGTGCATAATCATATACAGTATTTCAGCTTTCCCTGTTCAGAGAGGCTGTGACATCTCCATCCTTGGAGCTTTGATAAATTCAGCTTTTCAGCCAAGGCTGCCATGGTCTAGTGCTGGGCTCTGGACCTGCTGTGAGAGGGAGAGTCTATTAGATGACCTCCAGCAGTCCTTTATGACTTGTTTTTTTGTGACTTGTTCTAGTGTGGCTTTAAATGGGGGTTAGGGAGCATGAGGAGGCTAACATAGTTGAGATTGGTTTAAAAAAAATATAAATCAGTGCTAAGCCTTAAGGGTTTAAGGTAATCTCTTCTACTCTATTGATAACACCACAGATCTGTTTCAAGGCACCTTGAAACAAATTATGAACTGTCAGTCATGCAGACCTGACAAAGTGTGGGGTCTGAAATAGGAAATGAAAATCTGTCTTGGTCAAGCCTAAAAGGTTCTGTATATTAGCCCACAAAATATTTTCATACTGCCTTCAGAGAACTTGCTTGTAGCTTATATGATCTTTCAGGTTGTTTGGGTTTTATCTTTGTTTGCCCTCTCTTCTTGGGATTTAGAAGCTGATAACTTTCTTAAATTTGTAAATTATTGTAATTGGTGTGTGGGTTTTGGATTATCCAATGGGCATTGAATTCTGCTGTAGTGAAAAACAGGGTCTAATACAAAGATACCTAAACTGATTATTGTTCCATTATATCCTGTTAGAGTGTGTACTTGTTATGTGTTAAATTTTGTTGAATTTAATTATTTTTAACAATTTTTTTTCCTTATAAGAGAGAGACATCTTTCATTTTAAGTCCTCTAGTACAATGTTTATTTAGGACTTGGTCCTTTTAATGCTCTCCTGATGTTGTATTTGGTGTGTACAGGTTCATCCTTTGATGACCAGAAATGATAATCTGTACAATGCCCCATTTCAAGCAGTGTCTTACTTTGTTCATTGTATTTTTATTTAATTACACTTTTTTCAATCAGCACCTAACACCTCTTTATATTAACATTAATAAATAACCTATTTTCGCACAAGGCAGATTTGAGACAAGTCTGGGAAAGCAGTGATTTTTCCATTTTCTGTTTCCATGAGAAAATATGGTTCTAGTTGTGCATTTCTTGTGTTTCCAGGAAGAGCTCAGAACACATGCAAACTTTTGTGATCACAATATACAAGACCAGGGAACTGCTGGACTTTAATGTTAGGGCCTAATTTTGTTCTAAGCTCTGTTTACTCAATTTTCTGTACTTTAATGTTAACAACAGTGAAACTTGGGTGCTCCTAGTGAAAGAATCTGGTTTGTTCAGAAGAGGTTTGGTTAGAGCATGCTGACCTGTGCAATGGATTTATCCCCACAGTTTTAACTCCTGTTTATTTCTTGTAAAACTGAAAAAAGATACTTCCTCCTTGTGTGGTCATTAGAGAAGACCACTATTTATTTCAGAGCAGTTAATCTGAAGAAAAAAATGCTTTAAAAATATTCAAGTACTTGCTGTGAAAGTTTATGCTCTGCCAGTGACATCAAAGGCAGGATAAAGCCTTCACAACCTTTAATCTTATTAGATGTTCTTCATCACCCACCATGCACAGAAGCCTGAATTTTTCTGCAGATATGTTGTTACTGGTCTTATTGCATCAGCTGGTTACCTAAGGAACAGAGCCCCTTTACAGTAAATATTAATCCTTTTGGGGCATGCAAGTAATAAATTTACCAGAAGCCATTATCTGCTACTGGTATTGCTGACAAAGTCGTCATAGTCCTTGTAGGCCTGTTCATGGATACCTAGGTGGGGATGGAAAATTGTAAACAGCTCTAAAAAGGGGTTGGTAAATATTTTAATCTCTCTGGTGATGGAAAAAAAGTGTTGAAGAGGCTATTAAACTCTTGAACTGTGTTTGCATTACTCTTGCAAATAGACGTTGTTGGTTCTACGTGACTTTTTGCAGTAAATATTGAGTTCTAATCTTAGAAAAACAGCAAGGTAAATGGAGGCAAAAATTCTGATTGTTTAATAATAATAAGGAATGGAAATGTTATTTAATCACTGTTTTCTTATTAACACAATTGTTCAATATTTGTCAAAAGATGCCATATCACAGCTGTGTGTTTTCCAAATCTTTTTTCTAATCTGAAGAATTTTAATTAAGAAATACAGTTCAATTTTGCCCTTTTATTCTCATTTCATTTCAAAGGCTCCATATTGAGCTCTGTCATTCTTTTGGGTAAGATTGGATTGACCTGGCTTCTCCTTCAATTACTTGGTATTTCCTGGTATTGTTTCTGGATTCTCTGGATTCAAGATTATAAATCTTAGACATAGCTGAATGATCTGTCTCACTGAATGCTGAAAATGGCCATTTTTGTTAAGTGTTACCAGGAATGAACAAGCACTTTTTTCTAATTGCAGGATGTGCAGAGTGTATTTGTGTACACAGGAAGGAATCAAGTCAGATGGCAGATTTTTATCATAGAGGAGTCCTGGGTTTGCATCAGTTCTCATGTGAGCTACACGTAGAGAGCAATGACAGGAGAGTGAATTTAGATTTTATCAATCAACCAAAAATCATGCAGCAGTCTAAATAAAGTCAAGTGTGTATATAGTAATGATGGATGGAGTGTGGGATAGATAAGGGATACTGTTGTTCTCCCATCTTGCAGTTACTGTTTCAGGTCTGAAGTCATTTATTTTATTCTCTTATTTGATTTCAGAAGAAATAATGCAGGTGACAGAGAGAAGGCACTACAAGTTATGCTTCAAGTCCTGCAGACGTGTGATCACCCTGCTCCAGACATGTTTTGCTTATGTGGGAGGATCTACAAGGATATGTTTCTTGATTCTGACTGTAAAGATACCAATAGTCGAGATCATTCCATTGAATGGTAACAAAAAAGAAACCCACAAAAATATTTGTTTAAAAACATTTCTAGACTTTTTACTTCTGGGTATGAAAAGAAGGGCTGTAATAATTAGAAGATCAGTTGTTCTACTTATCTCTGTTTCTCAGGGTCCTATTCGAATAAGTGGTTTACTGACCATCAGATCTTTGCATATGTATTTCCTTGCTTCTCTTTATAAACTTTCCTGGAAATTGAATGATGCACTTTATTGGGAGGGATGTTGATTAACCTGTGTCTCTGTTGAGGAAATATGTAATCAATGTGTCTCAAGGCCAAAATTAAATACAAGTGAGATTGTTTAGTTATGTTTGTCCTCTGTGCAAGAATGGTTTCCATGCTGGATCCCCAGGAAATGCAGTGATCTGTTGTATATAAGGAAAAATAGTACCAAACTGTGTTATACATTGGTTATACATATGCACACATATGTATAACCAATGTGTTATACATATACAGGCATGCATATGCACACTGACATACTGTTCATACAGTTATGTTAGTGTAATCATACTTCTGAGTACAATAATTTTAGCAATGTGGGTTTGAACTGTATTTGTGAAATATTCTCCCCCACCACCTCTCTTTCCCCACCCCCCATGCACCATGGATGGGTAGCAGTGAACTTGTAAGCTTCAGGTGGATCTCTTGATCCTGCACCCGCTAGTGGCAGGCATTCAGCCTGTGTCAGCTGTGTCTCAGTTACCTTTAATTAATATGCAGCTATAAATCAAAGGGTTTGGGGCCATTGGTGCCAACTAGCCATATAATCCTTACAGTAAATCAATAACTTAAAGTGCCTACCAAAACATTCCAATATTTCAGTTCTCTTAAACAATGAGATGTGAGTTCTTGACTCTTCCCTGCAGGTATCGCAAAGGATTTGAACTCCAGCCAACTCTGTATTCTGGAATTAACCTTGCAGTCTTGCTGCTTGTGGCTGGACAACAGTTTGAAAGCTCAATGGAACTGAGAAAAATAGGTAAATACTACACACAGTGCCACAGACAAGTTTTCTGCCTCTCTCCCTGTGAAGAAAACACAATACTTAGAGTGGTGGGTTGCGTAGACAGAAAGGTGGTTCAGGTATTTTGTGCTGGGTCCTGGATGGCAGTCTAAAGCACAAGGATCTGAAAGGCACATTTTCCTTCTGGCTGCCTTGGAGCAACTTTCAGGTAACATTGCCCATCCAAAGGGCCCCAGAGATGGGAGAACAACAAAGGACCAACTTCAGCACCATCTGTAAACTGCCTTTACTGCACCACAGAGATTATCCCATTGCAGAGCCAGCAGGGCACAAAGACAGGAAGAGACAATATGGCCCAGTTCTCAGGAATGCTTGGTAAGGATCCACCTGGTTTTTTTGTCACTGAGTTGAGAGATCCACAAGAAGTATGGCCTGGAAGGATCTACCAGGACAGTTACTTCTTGTCTACCTAGAGTCAGTCACAATCTTCCATGTATGTGCTAACTAAAACACCTCACTTTACAAAGAAATCTCATAATAGAAAGAGATGTGTAGGTCTTCCCAGGGAGATGATAGTTGAACATTGTATTTGGAGTCTGGTCCTGGCTTTAATGCATATTTGAGCCTTAAATTTTAAGAATGCAAAGGTGGCTTTAAATCATTCCTTTGACCCTGCTCTGAGGTGGACCTGTGTGAACCTCTAGCCATGGATCTCTTGCAGTAAATGCAGATGAGGACACAGATTTGTGCATCTTACACTGAGAATCAGGAGGCAGATAGCCCAGACAGGAAGCAAAAGAGATTTTTCAGCACAGTGTAGTAGGAGTTCTGGTTTTCTGAACTGTACTGGGCATATGATTTGCAGATCCTGCCTCTGTATTGTGCAATGTTGTTTTCTGGGGAAAACCTACTCCTCTTTATTTTCATCAGTAATGCTTAATAAAGTCTTAAATTAGTCTTTTACTGATCAACTTACCAGTGAAAAACACAGAAGAGTGTTTTACTGATAGAAAGCTGTGATTTCTAATTGAAATTTTACAGGTGTACGGTTAAACAGTTTATTGGGAAGAAAAGGAAGCCTAGAAAAAATGAACAATTACTGGGATGTGGGACAGTTCTTCAGTGTGAGCATGCTGGCAAATGATGTTGGTAAAGCAGTACAAGCAGCAGAGAAGCTTTTTAAGCTGAAACCTCCAGTGTGGTATGTGGTGGAAGGCAGTTGCACAAGTACTAAACTATGGGGAAATACACTGATTTAAAAAATCTTACAGTCACATGGATAACTTAACTGGATTTTTCCATCTTAGATTGTTTGCAACTCTGACTTTATGCTCTGTTCTTTTATTATAAGAAGGAAGGGGGAAGGTATGAAATTAGGTTGTCCAACATTGTCAGGTTATATCCCATTGAAGCATGTATTTTATAAGAAAGAATTTGGATATTAGTAATGATTCCTTATGAAACAATTGTGAAATGATTGTGAAACCATTGTTTTCAGAGTTTAGCTAGCTGCTGCTTCCCTCCCCCACCATCTTCTAGCTCATCATATCCTGTCTAATCCCCATGTAACTACTTGTGTAACTATACCCATTTGCAAACAGCCATTGTTCATGAACATCCATGTGAGCTTATGACTTGAGGCTTTGTCTAAACTTGCTATTCTTTCCAGAAATCTATAAAAATCAACACATTTTCATTGTGGTAGCTTCTAAAACACATTTTATTTTGGATGTCTAGGTCAGTTAAGTGGTTTTAGAATCTGGTCAGATTTTGTTTTCTCTCTGTTAACTCACTATTTAAATACATTCTAGGTACTTGAAATCATTAGTTCAGAATCTGATGTTAATTCAGCGTTTCAAGAAACTCACCATAGAACATTCTCCTAAACAAGAAAGATTGACTTTCTGGCTAGACATAATTTTTGAGGCAACGAAAGAAACAACTAATGGACTGAGATTTCCAGTAAGATACTATGTCCAAACAAGTTTTGTTGTTTTATGTTTCTGGATAGGATATCACAAGAATTGGAAGACTCTGAACATAATACTTAAAAACTTAACTGCCTGTTTTTTCCCTGCATGAACCAAACCCCTGTACTCTCTTAATCTTTATGCTATAAAAAAAATTAACCTGCCACCATAAAAGCATTATGAGAAATACTTGTAGGTCTCCTATAACTAATTTTGATATTGCTATTCTGCTGTTCATAAGAGCACAGGCTTTTCCTGCCTTGTCTTGCCCTCCTGTCTCCCTTGAAAATTTTTTAGACTTTATTTCAAAATTCCCTTTAAAATTCTGGCCTTACCAAAATTGTCTATATCTGAGCATCTGAAGATACTGTAGTGTATTAGCTGCTGGTTAATTAAGGAAAAATGCTCTGTGTCTTCAGGTTTTGGTGATAGAACCAACTAAAGTCTACCAGCCTGCCTATGTTTCAATCAACAGTGAAGCAGATGAGAGCTCTCTGTCTTTGTGGCATGTCTCTCCCCCTGAAATGGTAAAACTGTCAGCAAGTGTGTTAAATGTACTGATTCACTGTACATAAAGTAATTTTTTACATATAGATTTTGGAACACTTTACAATAATTTAAAATTAGCTACATTTCTGTGAAGCCCAAGCCTCAGTATTTCTTTTTGTGCAGATCCAGAAGTTGACATTTTACAGAGAAAGTAAAAGGAGTGACTATGATTAGAAATCAAGTGGTTTTGATGTCATTCAGATTTAACTTATCTGGACCATGTCTCTTTGAAGTGCATGGGTTATTTGGTCTGCTCATAATATTTCTCAATAGAATTCTCTGATTTTAGTTAAGATGCAGGTCAAAGATTAAAAGTAAAGATAAAGCCCAATATTGCGTTCAATGTTTTAGGCATTTTAAACTTTTATAATTGTAATATTAGAAACTAGAAAAAATGGCAACCTGTGACATGTAAATGTCAAGAAATAAAATATTTGATGTCTTGGATTATTGGATAAGTCACAGGGGATTAAGAAATGAGTAGGCACAGTTACGGACAGTGTCAGCTCTTAAAAATGAGAAATTATTCAGATTTCACATTGAAAGACTTGAAATCTGCAATGTATTTTGCCTCACTTTCTTAATATTAGAACAACATAGATGGAGAATAGACTAAAACTGTAGAGACAAAATGTGGAAAAGAAGCATATTGGAGCAGGACAAGACCACATAATTACCTGGATCTGTGAGCAATTTTTCCAGTACATTGTTCTACTTCACTGTTTCAGATGCATGTGTCTGACACAACTTTGCTTTATGGAACAAATTCTTGGTGCATATCTGACATTACTAAATAAAATCCAGCTATTAGCTGTAATTAGATTTATGGAAGGCTAGATTCCTAGACACAGGCTGCCTTTCCTCTGTTTTGCCTCCAGTGTGTTCCCTGGGCCAAGGCAGTTGGCTCAAAACCTCTTAGGTGACAGGTGAATTTCCCTTCCCTTTGAGCCTAGATAAGAGCAGGGCATAGTCTGCTTCATGTTTAATGTGAAATGTAGATGTATTGCATATGTAATGTTTGGTAAATTGTGCTGCACAATTTAATCTTCAAGTTGAATTTTCATGAGGAAATGAGGCCTTTACTTCCACCCTGTGCTGTTTATATTCATTTTTTCTCAAGTGAGTAAAATAGCAATATATGGATAAGTTCTTTACCCATGTATTAATCTTATTTCAAAATATGGGAGGAAAGAAAGAAAGAAAGAGACAAGTTGGAAAATCTTTTGCTTACCATGCTGTGACTTTGTTTTCAATATTAAGTCAAGGTTAAACTGTGGTTGCTTTTATCCCTTTGCTCTTTACAGAAACAGATTCATGAATGGAATTTTACAGCTTCTTCCATTAGGGGAATAAGGTTGGTATGTCAGCAAACATATCAATGTCTCTTTGTATATGTTTTATATTTCCTTTAAGTGGGAAATTTGGATTCTACCTTAAATCTCTCTCTTTGAATGGCTTGTTATAGAAGCTTGTTCTGTTCAAGCTGCCTTGAAATGTCACAGAAGGTTTTGCCTTTCCATGCACAGGCAGAGCTGTACATTTCCAAAGGGACACTCAGATCTGAGAGGGGTGCCTGTTGTCTCTGGTAGACTTCTTGGTTTTCCCTATGTAACTGATTTTTGTAGGTTTTCCTAAATGTTTCACTGAAGTTATTGCAATCTCTGCATTTAAAAACATGGAGGGCAGAAGGAAAGAACGGCCCTTAGTGCTTCTTGCTTCCTTCCATAAGTGAAAGAAGACTTTGTTTTCCTTTAAGTAAAGGAAACCATGGTATCTGTTTTCTGTTTGGAATTCAGAAATGCTTCTGATATGGCTTCATTTAAATACCTGCTAGCTAAAACTTGAATTATTAGAGAACTAATAAATGAGGCATAAATTTAGTTTTTGCTAAGAACAGAAAAGAATCCTTAAGCTGGAAGTAGACTACTAGTGGAGTTTCTCAGGTACTAGCCTTTAAATAGTTAAGACAGTTCCATTTTGTGATGATTAGATTAATGAAAACACTAGTCACAAGTAAATGAGTGAAAATATTAGTACCAAAAAAGATCAGAGTATTATATATAGAGACCAGGATCTGAGAACTGAAAGGATAGAAAATATTCACATATTTTAAGTCTGTGGAACTGATTGAGAATAATTCAGCATAAAGTTTCTGTACCACATTAATTACCTTCAGTTAACACAATGCACAGAAATTAATCTTTGCGAAAGATGAATCAAAAGGAAGCAAGCAATTAATTTCATTTGCTTTGATTTCTAATCACTGCTGAGTGATTAAAAAAATTGCTGCATTACAAAGCTCAAAGAGGCAATCTTTTTTTAAATGTAGTGGAGTTAGATGTTTGCCTTGTATGTGACAGCTTTAAATTACTATACTTTTGAAATTGCATTCATCAGTTCATCTTCTATACCCCATATATGACAGTGTTGATAATGCAGTATTGTTACTTGGATACTGTCTTGTCTATCCTGTATTTGCCCCTGGAAGAATCACCTTGCTTCGTCTCTTAGTTCTCAAGTCAGATATGTGCTTGTTTGACTTGTTAGACTGGAAATTGCTACACTAAATGAAACTAAAGAATGGCATAGTGTTATTTTCACATATTTCTGGAAAGGTCTTCAGGCAAAATTTGAATTTTTTGGAACATTTTCCATGTAGCCCCTAATGATGCTTCAACAGGCAACATCAGTTGGTCATGTAACATGGCAGCTTCTCTACAGTGTAGTCATGTATTTTAAGTAACTGGCTCAGCAGAAGATAAGCAAAATAGAAGAGCTTGACTAAACAGATCAGGCAAGAATCTAAGAAATTTTATTAACTTAAGGCACAAAAATACCTTAAGAAGCCTAACAATTTGGGATTATGTAGCAAAATACAGAAGTGCTAATGGTCAGGGTAAGTAGTTAATTCTTAGATTTATTTTCATATTTATACTGTGTTTTGTGGCATTTCACTTTTTGCTTCAGTGCATTTAGATGGGATATATATGACACTGGCAAGATATGATAAGAAATAAATAATCCCTTTTTCAGGATTATTGCTGTAATTTGGAGTAAATATTGGTCATCCCAAAACTTGATTATCAGTTTTAAGGCCATAAAAAGTACAGACTGAGAAAGATCTCTTACACTGTTGGTATGTCCCCGTTCAGTTTTATTGTAGAAGGAGTGGAATTATAAAAGCCTGAAGTACTTTTCAGTCTTTAAGGAAAGGTTTTCTGGATAGCTAAATAATGTCAGAGCAATTTACTTTCCCTTGAGGTGTCATCAACTACCAAGGAGTCTGATGGAATTGTGTAAAAGTAGAAGTGGAGGTGAACAACAAACCAACCTCAAAGCACCTCAGATAAACTAGTATTTTACCAAAGTAAGCAGCAGCTTATTTATCACAATGGAAATATGATTATAGAATATATAAATAAGCTGAAAACTCCTAGTTATAAAGAAAATATATACAATTACATACTGCTTCTCTGAGGTAATTAACTGTGAAAATTATATTTAAGTGTTCAAAATTTTTAAAAAACCCTCCTCATTGCCCTATTTCTTACAATATTTATATCCAAAATAACATTTTCCTAATGTGAATTTTGCAGCATTTCCAAGTTTGATGAACGATGTTGTTTTCTTTATGTCCATGATAACTATGATGACTTTCAAATCTACTTTTCTACAGAAAACCAATGTAGTAGGTGAGTTCAGTTTGTGTGGGTGTTGCATGCCTCATCTATATCCTAAATAAAATTGATTTTGTAAAGATTGAAAACCAATATTTTTGCTTAAGAAGCAGATTATTTATTTCTTCAGTTATTTTTTCTGAATGAAAAAGCAATGTTAATTTGGTGGTGCTTAAGGTGATTAAAGCACCCATTTTACTTCCTTTGTGATTCTGTTTAGTTTATCTACAAATCATTATGTCTGAAAAATGCTTAACCAGCTTAATCTAAATTGCATCTATTATCTTACTTTTCTTTATCTTGGTCATGCCATGTAAGGTGCAACGTTGTTTCAGTTCCCTTATGTGTCTGTTCAGTTTGATTTAAATCAGAGTAAGTGTAACAAGAAATTCTAACTTATATTGTGCCACAGGTCCATGTTACTGGTTGTACCTGTAGTTAAATATTTTCTGATATTCTGTTGTCTCTAAAATGTGAGCAGGCTAACTGAATTTTTGGCCTAAATCTTTACAGACCAAATTCTGCCTTGTGACTGGTAGTTGCAAATGCACCTTCTGAATGATGTAGGAGAGAGTTGTTAATATACTTGGGTTTTGGAGTATAATGTTATATTCACTATTTATTGCAATAATTGCTACTTATGTATTATATGGAATAAACTCAGGTTAAAGAAAATTCCTAGCTTTGCAGAGTGCATTGCATAAAACATAGAAAACACTGAAATTAATGGTACCTCCCCAGCCTTTATTTGGCAGTACAGTTTGTGTGTTGTGAAACACAGTCCCATTTTTCATGCCATGTTCAGTGTGCTACAGGAGTTAGTTCAAGAAATGTGTCACTTCGATTTATTGAAAGAGATACATAAAATGAAGAAATTGAATATTTTATAATTTTAAAAATAATTGTCAACCATTTCTTAGAGAATTTGGAAAAAAATGAGTGGCTCAGGCAGGGAACTGCCGGAAAAAATGTTCTTGTACCTAAGTCTCTCCACCCCAGAAAACTAGAAATTAGTTAAAACCCTGTTCTTCTAGCCACGTTACTACTTTTATACTTCTGGCTTTCTGAATGCCTGACAAAAAGCTGCATCTGTTTTTCTGAAATACTGAGTAATCACACTTGCAGCCAAACGTGCTGAGAAAGTATTTGAGTTGAATCTACCAAGATTTTCCTATGCAGTTGCAATAACAAGTAACTATCGGGTTCTGCTACTGCAAATAAAATAATTTTATAAATAATGAGGCTTTTCAGTGTGTGTTTGATGTTCTGCATGATTTAAAATGGGATAAATATGGAGAAAGTCAGTAATGAAAGGAAGCTTTAAACATGCTAGTCAGTTTATCAGCTTGAAAGCAATGCCCAGCTTGCAAGAATCTGTTCAGTCTGCTTGCAAAAGGGTATTCTTTGATCTTCTGCTATGTATTTCTTTTTTAGATTCTGTGGTTTGGTGAAAGAAATTTTGTCTGATGCAGTTGGCAGTACTTTGGAACTAGAAGGAGAAATAGATGGAGACACATTAGAGGTATGTCAAGGATGAAAGATCTAAGTACTCTGAAACTTGTTCTCAGTCTTCTCTGCACTTTTATATCAGTAGAGTAGAAAGATAAATAGCATTTAAACTCCTTAATTGTATATGAAATTTAGATTCTTTCAAAATTATTTGTACATGAGATTTGCATTCATTTGAAAAAATGCACATTTTAATGAACTGGGCCTGTTACTAGTGTAAACTGTATAAATCCTTTATGAAATGTGTTCCTGTGTTTGTATTCTCTTGCAAACAATGTATAGATAAGAACCAACCAGTATCAGCTGGCTCAAGTGGATAAAAAAGATAAAATATTAAATAAATGCTAAAAAAAAGCCATTTACAAAGGTATTCTAGTTTTTCTGCCTGGTACCTGATACCATTACTAGTCCAGGTAATTTCATTTGAGAGGCTTCTGTCCCAGAGATGTTGTAGGTATTTAGGATCAGGTTGATGCACTTTTCTTATCACTGTAACATCCATGTTAGGGATCCAGGAGCTGTAGGCTTTCTTTATAATTAGTACAGAGAGTAAAAAAGGAATAAAAAACAACTTGGAAAGGGTTATTCATATTTCATGTGGCCTCAGTTTGGGATAGGTGAATTCATGTCTTCATAAGAGAAAGTGACTCATGGCAGATGTCCACATTTGTAGAATTAAATGCATACTCTGTATTTATCAATCTTCTTTTTATTTGTTTTGAAATCTGAAAAGCCACCATAGAGGGTAGGTTGTAAGTTTTATTTGTGGACAAGAAAATTTAATCAATCTGATTAATGAGCATGAAAGCCCTCCTGTGGCTTGTTTGAGCTGGGCATCTTTCTGATTGTGTCTCATTCCTTCAATTCTCTTAGGCTGACCATTCAGAGCAGCTCTTCATGGTAGGGAGCTTTTGTAGGACTTGAGGCTTCAGGGGAGGAAAAAGAAAATATAGAACTGTCTGCTGTACTGTTAAATGTAGTTGCATACAGTGGGAAAGATGAAGTTTTGCACTGGAGTTTGTTTGGCCACAGAATTGTTTCCCCAAGCGAAAAGAACAAATATGCACATCTGTTAAGCCCAGTTTAACAAATCCATCTGTGGCCCTGACAGAGCTTCAGGGCTCTGCCTTGGTACACACAGGGTATTATCTATAGCTGCAGATCTTCATATTACATAATTATGTACTCAGCTAATAGCAGGACTATCTCCACACAACAGTCTGTTCAGCTGTGTGACAGTCTCTCAGAGGATGTGAGCTCATTGTGACTTGAGCCTTTTAAAAACTAAACTGAAAAAATCACTTGACAATGCATAGCAGGAAGCAATCCTGCATGAATGAATGACACGTGGAGATGTGACTACAGAAATTAATTTTAAGTCTTTGAGCTATATCTTGAAGTTTTCACAGTTGTCACCTTGCACTTAATGTCTTAGGTTAGGACACTAAAACAGAAATCAGGGTTTCTGAAGGGGAGAAATAATTGGTTTAGTGTATAAATGAAGAAAGACACTTAATGCCTTCCTGCAGCTTGAGATCTTACATTTAAGAGGTGACAATGAGGAAAATGCAGCTTTGCGTGGTCTTGATGGGCTCCACTAGTACAGAGAAAACAGCTCTTACTGTTAATAAAACAGCTTTTATATTTGGGGAAGAGGAAGAAACAACCTCCTGCAAAGTCTGGGGGAAGAAAATCTGATTTCAGTCAGAATCTTTATGAGAATGTTGTTGCAAGGGGTTGTATATTTTATGTGTAAACTGCAGTCTAATTTTACAGATAGCAAGTATTTTGAAGGAGTGTGAGTTCCTTCGGCCTTGGGGCATTCACTTCCGTATATTGGTATGAAGAAGTTCCTATCACTTTAAAAGTTCCTGCTGTACCCCAAATAGGATATTCTAGAGAACTGCCCTACAGAAGGTCAGACATGAACACGAGTTTACTTGTACCTGCTGGTTGGATTTCACAGCCACTGGATTGCTTATGCAGATTTTTGGCGACCAACAGTGGTTTATTCAATTTTTGTAGCTGTTGGGATGAGAAGAGGCAAATTTAAGGTGACATCAAGTATATACAAGTCTATGAAACTGTCTACTAACTAGTACTGAACTCTAAATCCTGACAATTTTCATGTATCACGGGACCCAGACTGGAGAACATAGATTTCTTCACGGTAATTAAAGGGTTGGCTTAGGACCAGAGTGTTGCAGATGGGGTTGCTGTCAATCCTAAATTCTGCAATGTGACTGCTGTCTTTTTTCTGCACAGTTTCATGTCATATGATAGCTGTGAAAGCTGGATGTGCTTCCACCAAAGAACCTGACAAGTTTTGCATATGGAGTTTTGGGTCAGTTATGCCTATCGTGTAACGAAATTATGTTGTGAGCTGTGAAGTGCTGAAATGTGGTAAATGGAGCTGTGCTAAAGCTGTGCTTGCTCCAGTTCAGTTGCACAGAGCAGAATATGCTGTTAGGATAAGTGATAGACTGGTTTCCTTTAGCACATTGCATACAGCAGCCTGAAACTTGCCATCTTTGCTGAGGTGGAGGGGGACTGTCAGTGACACATGGACCTGCAAAGCACAGTTGTCATGTGAACTGGGAAGGCACATCAGAGAAATTCTCCAAGGCTGCATTTTGTGTCAGAGAGTCACATTGGACAACAGAAATGTCAGTGGTTATGGCCATTGTAAAAAATCTGTTGTTTGTTTTTTCAATATGGAAATCACATGAGGCCACAGAGAATGCCCTGTGGTTTTCCCATATGGGACATCCTCTTCGATGTGGGAAGATACTAGGGGGGGGATCTCTGTACTCGTGGCAGTATCTGAGACTATGAAATTGCCCAGTTCCTTTCATCCTTTATATGTTCCCTGATTTGAATCATGGGTGTGCTGTCCAACCCAACTTCTATAAGAAATTTGGTTTTATATAGTGTCTGGGGCACACTTTAATTAAGCATCTTTCACTCCTTTAGAGCAGGAGAATTCTGTCACAAGGTCACTATATGAGGTGGTGTAAATTAATGTAGATTTACTGAAGTCGATGAACCAGCATTGAGTTATTCAGCTGGAAATAGGACCCAGCATGTTTCAGCAGCAGTGGAAACCACCATTCTATTTAATAATTCATGGACAAGATGAACATTGTTTTCTGCCCTTTGGAAAAATCTCATAGTGAGAGGGAATGAGGGGGTGTCCTGGGGCAACTGTATGGTCTGGTTTACTTTTACCTATTCATTAAACCACTGGTTTCAAAATTTTAGGTTATGTTCTATATATTTACTTGTTCTGAAGGTTCTGTCAGCAGTTCTTAGAGATGATACATGAGTGGGTTCTTTTGACAGCACTGTTTCATTGCATTTGGTTTATTGGTGTGTTGCTTGTTTGGATGAATGCATCTTTCTCAAAAGTTGGTTAGGGAAGATTGTGTTTCAAAATAAGTAAGATGGAAATTTTTCAAGTTGTGTGAAGCACAGGTGGGTGGGTAACCTGCTGTCCTGCAGCTGCACTGCAGCAACCCCTCAGTGCTGTGCTAAACTGGGCTTAAGGCTCTCTGTAATGTTAAATGTTAATGATAACAATTTCTGTGCTGCTTTGTTTATCTTTTCTGCTTGCAGTATGAATATGATTATGATGAGAATGGTGACAGGGTAGTTCTAGGGAAAGGGACTTATGGAATAGTTTATGCTGGAAGAGACCTTAGCAACCAGGTCCGAATAGCCATCAAAGAAATACCTGAGAGAGACAGCAGGTAAGACGTAGTTCATTGTTATATACACACTGTGAACAAATATGCAATTGTTTTTTGTAAACTTGGCCCTTCTTAGTATGTTATTCTGTGTGGATTGTTTATAAAACCCCAATATACTGAAATTCAATTACTAATTCCTCCTACTACCCAAAAGTACCTTTTTGAGAATAAAGACTGTATTTTGGGGGAGCATATATGGCATAGATCATAAATATGACAGTTTAATAATCTGGATGTGTATTTTACATTCTAGGAGACATCTTTGGTTTTAGGTTGCAGTTATATCTCATTTGTATTCTTTTTGGGGAGGGTGGAAAGCATGAGAGGAGCTCTGGAGTCAAAGACAGTGCCATGTATTGATACAGAAGACACACACATACAAATTATTGGAGGAAATGTCTCTCCACTAGGGTTCCTCTGAGATCTGTCTCTGTACTTTTTCAGAATAGGCAGTGAATCACGCTGCATTTTAAGGTCAAGATGGACAAGATGTTTGCTGAGAATTGGAGTGGTATCCCTAAAATCCATTCAGTTGTCAAACTAGCATTTAAGCATAGCCTGGAACCTTCTCCTGCGTGATGAAATAGTCCTTGGTTTTTTTTTTTTTTTTTTTTTTTAAATAGATATTCTCAACCTCTTCATGAAGAGATAGCACTGCACAAATATTTAAAGCATCGGAACATTGTCCAGTATCTTGGATCTGTTTCAGAAAATGGATACATTAAGATTTTTATGGAGCAAGTGCCAGGAGGTTTGTATCATGCTGAATTTGGTCTGCCAAAGGAAAAGCATTTGGGACTCCATACTGACTGAGAGTCAGTAGATAAGCACTTAATGTGTTCGTGCACTCTGTATGGTTTTTCTGTTGGGACAATAACTATGTAAGTCCTTTTTCTCATAGAAAGAGTAAATTTGAAAAGTGTAGGTCCCAGTATCCTCTCCTCTTTCTGTAATAATTCTAAACCTAGAGAGGAGTCATTAAAAGTACTTGGTTTCAAATACTCATGTGTTATGAAATAGTGGAGTTAGAGCTGTATAGTCCATTGAGCTCAAGTGTCTGAATGATGACTGGAGCTTTCAGTTTCTCTTCGAGCAGTAACATTGATAGAACAATTGAGTACTGCTCTGTACAAAGCACTGCTATTCCCCAGGTTGATTAGAGATAAAAGTGCTTATACTTTCCAGATTCACTCCTCCAGCCTTCTCTGCTGGAGGAGGAGGATGTGAAATCTCTTTGTAACCTCTGTACATAGTTTCCTTCTCCATTTTGCTATTTACTCTTCAGTGTCAAGGATGTGTCAGAATGAGTGTTAAATTTTGCATGAATTTAATTTGCAAAGTAAAAACAGAAATAAGAAAAACTGGTGGAAAAGTTTTATAAGAAAGGTTCAGACAAACATTCAAAGTGTAATTTAATACATCCAGGGCATTTAGGGATGTAGGGAATTTATTTAGTTTTTGAATCCTTGTGACCTTCTCACCTAACAGCTGACACTTTGACCTGCATGATGCATGCAGATGTGATGAAATTTTACCAACACTTCCATTTGTTTTCCTGCACTTGTTAACAGTGTCAGCTGGTGTTGTTTCCTGTTCATGTATGCACAGTAAAGTGTGCTGTGATTAGTTGCGAATGGCAAGATATTTCTGAACCAATTTAGATATTTTAAACTCTCTAGCCAGCCTTAAAAAGGAACCAGCTGTTCAGATCATGTGAGATTCTTTGAGGAAACTTTACTTTAGAAAGCTGTTGGTGTGTACTGAAAGTTCCTTTAGCTGAATTTTTCTGGCCTTAAGTAGACCTACTGTACTTAGTTTATTTTGTGCTGAATAAGCAAAACTGTTCTTTATTTTGCCTCATGATTTAAATACCTGTGTTATTTAAAGATTAGTTTCATTAGAATTGGGGATGTGTGGATGGCCTATTTCCTACTCTGAACATTCATTCAGGGGTTTTTTTAAGGAGCTTTCTTTCCTGTCTCTGGATATTGCCAGAAGTTGATCCCATATATTTGTAAAGAAAGTCTCTATCTGTTTTGGATTCTACCCTCCCTGCCTCAAGAAAATCAGTCTGTCTTTGCCCATACCCGTGGTTCATGAAGTGCAATATACAACAGGGCACAGTATTACCTTTAGTGCTTGTTTCATTCAGGGCTACATGGTTGTATTCTCAGCAGTTGTTACAGTGAAGTGTGGGGGATGGATCCAGCTCTTTCAGAACATTTATTCTTTTGGTGGGAGTAGAACCTGACCTGGCAGGTAAGAAATAACTAGTCCAGAGCAGCAGCAAAGTATTTGCTTTAAGTGATCTAGCAAGAATTTGGCTTAATCATAGGTATTGCTTTTCTTTTATATAAGGACATTGAGCAAAGGCTTCATCCAGACTTACCTGTTTCAAGTTAATTTGGGGATTTTACTATCTTGATGCACTTTCTTCTTAAACTCCTGTAGGCAGCCTCTCAGCTCTCTTAAGATCCAAGTGGGGTCCAATGAAAGATCCTACAATTAAATTTTACACCAAGCAGATTCTGGAAGGCCTCAAGTATCTCCATGAGAACCAGATTGTACACAGAGATATAAAGGTAACTTTTCCTTTTGTGTGTCTTGTTTGATCTGCTTTTTATCTTATTTACTTCAGTTGGTTTTGCTCTAATCTGGAGTAGAATTTTTAATAGGATTTCATGGAAGCTGAATAGAAAAGGAAAGCATAAACCAGCTCCTTCTCCTGGTGCTCCTGGAATATTGCTTTATAGAAAGGTGTATTACAAAGATAAGTGCAAACTTGAACGAGTATTGAGATTGAGAATCTGTATTTATCTGTCTCCCCTCCCTGTTGGCTGCCTCCCTCTCTCTCTCCTCCTCCACCCTCACCCCCTCCCTCCTTCCCTCTCCCATCCAAACCACAGGGGGACAATGTTCTGGTGAACACCTACAGTGGCGTGGTTAAGATATCAGATTTTGGTACTTCCAAAAGGCTGGCAGGAATCAATCCATGCACTGAAACATTTACAGGTAAGATAAATCTAGCAGAGTTTATAGTTTTATAAGGGTTTTCATGACAGGTTTAGCATCTGAGCCAAGAGACTCTTTGGCTTAGTGATGAAAATACTATTGGGTCTCTGTCTGCAGGGGAGAGTAAATGGGAGTGTGATCACCATAAACATAGGCTTAATAGCTTTCTTCACTTTTTTTTTTTAATGTGATTCTCTTCCATTTTACTTTTTGGGGGTTTAAGTTTTTCTTCTAAGTGTTCATTTACTAGCAATTGGTTGTTGCAATTACATCTGGAAACACTTGAATTTAGCAACTTTTTCATTTAACAATCTTGATATCAGTATCTTACACATGAACACTTTCTAGATGTATGTTCAAAAGGGAGAAAACCAAACTCAAACCTATGAACACTTTCAGTTTTGAGGTATTAACTATAAAACCCAACCAACTGGCTATCAACAGTAAAAAGAACAGTTTACATGAAAATTTTAGGCTGATGTGTTACAGAATGGAACAAGGTTTTAAAGACTTGTAATATTCAGGGAAAACAAAAATTGCTGAGCAAAAGGGGAAACTCGACGTTAAAAAATGAATATGTGGTCACATAGTTTCTGTCATCAGTGGATGTGGGTAACATGATGTTTTTGCTTGTTCTATGGCCTTAAGCAAAGGCTGGTAGCACAAGCCTCTTACTTGCCTGCAGTTTAAGTAAATGGACAAGCAAAGCCATTAGTCATGGATGTCTTCACAGTGGAAGACAAAAATAACAACCTTCACTTAAGTGAAAATGAAGACTTCCCTTTACCTCTCTGGTGGTGTGTCTGCAGCTCCTCCAGCTTTCTTACAAAGGAAGCCATGAAAATAAAATTAAGATTCTGAAGTAACTTGCCTTTCTCGGTTATTTTTACTCAATATCTCGTTATTACTCATTATCATCGTCTTTGCATGTATTTTGCAACTCCTCAGTGACTTTTTAGTTGATTGTCAGTAGGGATGATATATGGAGAAATTATATCTTACTGTAATAAAAGGAGGTAACTCTTATCTTGTGCCCCTCGTTTTTGTTCTCTGGCAATTTTTCAGCCCCGTTTGTGCCTTTGAGATGTAATTTACCCTGTGAATAAATACTTCAGTTATCATTTTGGATTTAAATCAGTAAGCAGGTAGCTGTACTCCAGAGGACCTTAAAAGGTTCCTAGCAATTTGGTTTTGTTCTGTAACTCAGTACATAAACCCTGGATTTTAGGCATTATGTAGTAAAATCACATGGTTTGAAGAATCAGACTTCTGGTTTAAGCGTTACATCCATCCATTCAAGACACACAGCCCAAGGGCAAAGCTGTGGCTTGAACCTTCATTCTGCAGCAGTCCCATTCAATGAACATATGATACCCCTTTATCTTCCCCATATGTCCATTACTTGATAGTTCACAGTGTAATTGTATTGCATTCCTAAGAAGAAAAATAATTTAAAGATGTCACAACAAAACTGATAGAAATTCAGGAGGAGCAAAAACTGCAGTGTTCAAAACACTGAACATAAAGAGGTTTCTGCTGCCGGTGGTGTGGACTCTTCCTGTAAAGACCTCAATAGCTGTGTTAGTGAATGGCTCAATTACAGTGATACTAAACTGACCATCTTTTATGTAATATTTTACTGTACTGTTCTTTATCAGTATTATTACTAGTAATACACTCAGATTGTCTACAGGCAGGATCTTATTTTGTCAGTATGTATAACTTCAGGAATTCTAACCAGTTTGTTTGTTGGGTTGGTTGTTTGTGGGGTTTATTTGTTTGTTTGTTTGTTTTGCTGTTGTGATTTGGAGTTTTGTTGTTTTGTTTGTTTGGTTTTGGGGTGGGTGTTATTTTATTTGTTTCGTTGTTTTTTTGTTGTTTTTTTTTTTTTTTTCTTTGCTAACCTTGGATATCAGAATTCCCAAGCTCATCCAAGACATCTTGGAATTGCAGACTAACTATGATGGGTTGCCTTATTTATTGCCCTATATTTGCAAAAATAGCTTTTTTGGAAACTAACTCTTTGACATTCCCTGTCACTAGTGTTTTCATTACTGGGGTAAGATATGAAAAATTATTCTCATTAAGACTCTCCGTCACTTCTTCAAAAGAGATTTTGCCATCTTTTACATGGATAATCCTTAAAAGTTGGTGTCCACAAAAAATTTGATATAATTTTATTTTCTGGGGAAGATACTGAATTATGTGGTGAATAGAATTTCAACAGGTTGCAGCCTTGTGTTAGAAAGGAGGGGCAAAAAGGTAGTTTATAAAAAAGATGCTATAACATAAGTTTTTGCCTAGTTTTCAGTGCTGATATGGGAGATAAGCTATTTGGCTATACAGGTTGCATTTGAAAATTTTGTCTTGCTGAGTGTTGTGTTGATCCTCCTTAATAAGAATGAAGAATATACACTTGACTGCTCTTTTTGTCCTGGGCAGGAACCTTGCAGTACATGGCTCCAGAAATCATTGATAAAGGACCACGAGGATATGGTGCTCCAGCTGACATCTGGTCCCTGGGCTGTACCATTATTGAGATGGCAACAGGCAAACCTCCATTTCATGAACTAGGGGAACCTCAAGCTGCAATGTTTAAAGTAAATACAGCTTTTTTGCTTTAGAGTTGATGAATTTTCAAATATAGCTTGATTCCATAATATTAAGTGGTAATAACATTGTGTTACATGCATTGTTCTGCACAAAGCCTCAGTCTGATCTATGTTCTTAACTCCATCTGAAAGATCCTTCCCTTCTCTAAGCTGTATTGCTCCAGGGGGTGATCAGTTATTTTTGTGCTGGAAATAGGTCATGACTCAGAGCTGCAATCTGGAAAATGAGTGAAGACTTATAAAAACTAATATCCTCTGTGTTACTTTTTTCATCTCCTGCTCTTGGTTTATGATTTCCTTCTTGTAACCAGTCTCCCCAGTAATGACAAACAAGTTATTTATGCTCCTTAAAGTAATTTTTGTAAGCTTCCTTCCCAAAGGAAAATCTTTTAAAGGCCCAATCTCTGCAACATAGATGCAGGAAGTTGTGGTGGAAAAGGGCAGGGGAATATCTTTCCACGTTTCCAGTGTGTATTAAAGGAGTAAAATACTCTGTATTTTGCATTCCAAGTCCTTCAGGTTGTAGCTACCTCCTCAGTAAGCTGTTGTCTCTATTATATTGTTTCTCTTAGTGTATCTGTTTTCAAATGCAAAAATTAACACTTGAGAATTCTTCAGATACTAATAATATGTGATAATAGAAGTTTTTAAAATGTTACTTGTTCTAGCTCTGTAACTAACAGGAGTGTAACAACCATGAGGTGTAAGTAGTCTAAAAATTTCTGGTTCTTCCACTGGCTTGCAGTAGACCTATAGTAAAGCACTTAAGTTTTCAGATATGAAAATTCTCATAGTGGGGAAAATATCCCATCCATAACCCAGCAAACTGCTTTAAATTAGCAGTATTGTAATTTTTTCATGTGTCTTGTTGAAAGCCACTATGTGAGCATTAGTATTATCATTAATGCAACCGTGGTGACAAAATCAGATCTTTATCAATAGGTGTAGAAATCTGAGCTGCAGTTCAGCATGGCATGTAATGCCATACATCATACTAGGCCTGTGAGCTGTCCCATGACCCACTGCTAAAAGGCAAAAAAAGGGATGATTATGGCTTTTGATACTGTTATATCAGTAGTAGAATAGGTCACCTTGGTGCTGTCAGCTTGTGGTATACCTCAAAAGGAGCTGCCTGGGTGAATGTGGTTTGGCTCACTGGAGGTTTCCTGAGGGAGCCGTGGAAAGAGACTATTTTCCACATCACTGTAAAATGTCAGATACAATTCTGCTTTTTCATCTTGTGTACCTGGCATGTAGTTGAACTGTTTAGTGAGTTACACATCTGTTTTTTTGTTGTTTTTTATTGAAAAGTTTTAGCATTCTTATTGCAGACTGTGTTAATGTACTGCAGGCAGGCATTTGCTTTTGTTTCCTGTTTCTTGGCTCTGCTGGGACCTGTTTGGAATCGTGTCTTGCTAGGCACCATAGGTTACAAGCCGCGTTTTCTTTTTCTGTGCAATGAAAGCAAGCAAGATGGAAGCTGGATTTGAAGCAGGCTGGCTGGGCAAGTATAAAGAAGTCTGGAAAACTTCAAACTTTTGAGGTCCCCACCTCCACACATGAACACTCTGTTGTGCAAAGGGCAGGTGAGGAGAGGGAAGGTCTAAGTCTGAGCAGTCACTTCAGAAATTGCAAATGGCCAAAGAGTTGGACAAGGTAGAGAAAAGGGGCTATAGCAAACTAAGAACTGGATAGGTCCTGGCTGGGTGTGCATTGCGTGGTATTTATTCTGTGAGCACAGAACGTTTGCATCTGTGTCTGTGTGAAAAGAGCACAAACAAATGGCATTCAGTGGAGACAGAGTACACTAGTGTTGCCGCAGAATTTGCAGAAGGTTGTGACAAAACTTACTCTCTTTGAGCAAAAGAGATTAAGATGAAATCAGAGACAAGCTTTTAAACTTCCTGGTCCTGGTTTGGAATTTTCCTAGATTTTTGCTCAGTGCATAAGAAGCATTCTTGGCACCAGAGTGCCGAGTGCCGCCGGTTTGTGACCCTGAGTCTTGAATGTGCTTAGGGTCATGGTGTGGAAGGCCTTGAAGCCCTATTAGCATTTTATTACTGCACTGTCATTCAAACAGAAGCAGGACTGCTCAGCATTTTTTGCTTCAGCTTGTATTGAAGCTGAACCAGTTTTGTGAGTGCCTGTTGTGCCACAGTGTGTTAATGCAGCTCTGTAATGTGATTGTTTGAAAGCAGATGGCACTTGTTTAACTGCTGGGCTACTGTCTCCCCTGTGGACACTATCTTTGTGCTTGTTCTCCAGGATGTGTTTTGTGTAAAGATGCTGAGGCTACAAACCATAATCTCTCCAGGCATGTGCATACAGTGCACACAGGTTATACAGCTTCAAACAGTTCCACCAGATTGACATTAGAGAATAAGAAGGCAGTGAGGAGCTGGAAAAATCACTGGGGAACAACATGTAGAAGCACATTTTTCATTACTTAAAGACAGAGTCTTAAAAGAGACTCTTTTAAGTAATGACTTAAAATAGGAGTAATTACTTACAGAATGGTTTAACAAGGATTTTGTTAAGCCTTTGGTCATGTGATTTTCAATTAAACAACACTGAAAGACTGGGGAAGACATCTGGCCCAGGAGTGGGGGTGGTGACAAGGTCTGGCAAGGTCATTGTGCGCATTTGTGCAAGGAAATTTGGCAGTGGCAGGAGCAGAACAGGTGCAGCCCCAGGCTGTCAGTGCTACAGGAGGAAATGATTGCTGTTCTTGGGCACAAATGTGCTGGAGGAGTCAGCAGCTGAGAGACACAGCTCTGAGAAGGGGTGATGGGAAGCCTGTGCAATGGCTGGAGGGGTTTGTGGCTGTTCAGAGAAGGAGTATTTGAAACACTTGGTGTCAATAATGCCCAGATCCCAAGGTTGCCTGAAAGCAGGTGATTAGATTCATCCATACCTTGACATTTATGTACTATCACATGGATATTTACACCATGTTTGCCATGAAATGAAATAGTAGTAGAACCTTGTTGTCACTTGACTGCTTTATGTAGGTACCTGGATTGCTCCTTTTCTACAAGAGTCAGGAGAAATGTGAAAGACTATTGTAAGAGCTTTGGCCCATGGTCTCCTTGAAGTTGTTTCATAAAAAATAATTAGTATTTGTGTTTTACTTGCAGGTTGGGATGTTTAAGATTCATCCTGAAATTCCAGAATCAGTGTCTGCTGAAACAAAGGCCTTTATTTTGCTCTGTTTTGAACCTGATCCTAGTAAACGTGTTACAGCATCTGATTTGCTCAGAGATTCTTTCCTGAAGCAAGTGAACAAGGGCAAGAAAAGCAAAATTGCATTCAAGCCTTCAGGTAAGGAATTATCAGCCAAATTCAAGTCATCATCATCATTAAGTGTTATATAAAAGATTGGAATCATTAAGCACTTTCTTTTAAAAAGGGGATTTCTTGTGCCAGGAAAACAGCAGGAAGTCAACTATTGAAAATGTCTGTAATTTGTGATTATACATATTTAAATTTAATAATTCACAAAAAATAAAGTGCCTTGCTTATTTTGTATTTTGCTTGCTGAAACCTCCCAAGGTCATATTTCTTCTCCCCAGAAATAAATGCCTCATTTGTAGTAAATGAAAAGTAGAAGAGTGACATTTGACAAAGGCTTTCCAAAGCAGTTCTGCATTTTATATTCATAGTTATTAACACATCAGAGGTCTGAGTTTCATGGAGTAGGTGTGGGTCAGCATTTTCAAATTTGATACATAACACTGAAATTTGGCACAAAAGTGCTGAAGTAGCTGTCTAGTGGGTTGTTTTTGTTTTATCTGCATAGCATGTTTCTTCTTCCCTCCCCCCACAAATATATAAGCCACTTGCTCAGTGATAAGATAAGGAGCCTTAATATAGACCTGCCAAATAAATCATGTGAAGGAACTGTCTTTTTCAAAACAGGGAAAGCCATTGGTCTTGCTGCTTCTTTCACCTGTCTGCACACACACACACTCCTAAGGCAAATTGAAGTTCTTCCTGTTTGAGCTTTTCCCCTCTCCACAAATAACTTTTGAAAGAGTGGAATTCTGAAGGGAACAAGCAACAAGGAATTTATACCACATAGCTTGGTTTCATCAAGGAAATGTGCATCACCTGTTGTCCTGAGTGGCACTGAGAACTGAACTGCAGTCCCTGCAGTGACACTGGGATAACAGGAGAGCTCCTACTGCTCAGCTAGGGCAGGAGCTGTTAGCATGCTGTAGCTTTCTGTCCCACAAGAATCATCTTCTCTTTCAGCTCTTTCTTGAGGATGTCTTCCTAAAAAAATTGCATGTTAGCAAGTGTGGAGCTTGCCTTGTTAGCAGCCTTGGGAGCCTCTTGGTCAAATATCAGGGGAGATGCACCTCTCCCTCTCCTTCCTTCCTCCTTTATTCTCTTCTCCCACCCATTGGTGAGGTTATGGAGCTGCTGCTGCAGGGAGTGAGCTCAGTGCTGGCCATGGACACGAGTAGAGTGGGCAAATGTTGTGAGAACTGTGCATTCACTGAGGAGAGAGAAAGGCACTGATGGCAGCTGAGTGTGTGGTTCCCCATGCCAGAGCTGGGAGCTGTGCTGGCTGCTGCAGCCATCCCCAGGGGAAGTTGGTGACCCAAGGCAGGTCCTGCCCCAGCAGTTACCACAGTCCCAGCTGCAGCAGTTCACCATCTTCTTCCTCTGTTGTTTCTCTCACCTCTAATTTCTTCAGCTTTGTCCCCATCTTTCCATCCCATCCCTGTATCTTTTTTCTTTCCAATAATAAAGGCAGCCCAGAACAAATCTCAGCCCTTAGTCTTGGGACAGAAGCTCTCAATTTTCTGTCCTACTGGGGTGCCTTGCACTAGGTTTTGCGAGGTGACAAATACTGTTTCATTTCTGTGACTGTTTAACCACAGCCATTTGAACCAGTCATGTGCCATGGAGTATGTCAGAGCTTTCTGAACAACTTTCAACTTCTCGCTCTCTTCCTCCCTCACCTCCAAGAACTGGTAGTGACGAGCATCAAAAACTTTTGTCATATTTTAGCTCCAGGGGTATGTTCGCCTTGAGTTGAGAGAGCTTCTTTACCTGTCCTGCCACACAGCTGCAAGCTGGCAATCAGGATTACAGCAAACTCTCAGCATCTGGGTTGGTTTGGGGTTTTTTTTGGTTTTGTTTTGTTTTATTTTTTCTTACTTTCAAGATGAATTGGAAAGGAACAAGAGATTTCCTTCAGGCCAGTGCTGAGAGGGAGAGTTCTTGCTAAGGGCAGGGGCACATGTGATTGAGGCAGATCTCTCAGGAGTAGAGAGGGCAGTTTGATGCCCATTAACACAAAGATGAGGAGGGCACAGTAGAGTGCTCTCTGCTTAGAGAGATGGCTGTGGTGGAGCAGATGAAACTCTTGGTTCAGTTCAGGCTCTTTAAACTGCTCATATCCATTTAAGCCACTTTGTAGGGCCAGCACCAAGGGGGACTGTGTGTGTGTGAGAGAGAGGGTAACAAAATGGCATTTCCTGTGAGTATCTATGCTGTCTTTGGGTTTAGCAGTTAACTTGTTTAAACCTTTTATTGCTTACGCATGCAATGTTTTAGAATTGTGTTACTGCTTTTTATCAACAAGATTGCTTCTCCCTCAGCCATTTTGCAAAACGAGGTCTTGTTATCAGTGCAGATGATCACAGCTGTTTCAAGCATGTTGCCCTTTCTGGCCTGTTTGGGGTTTTTTTTGGTTCCTTGTTCTGTCACCCATTTTGGCCTGGTTCTGTCACTCATTTTGGCCTGTCTGTTGTAGATTATAACCGGAACACATCCCTGCCCCTGCCAGCCCATGGGGAGCAGGCTGGCAGCAGCAGCAGCGAGCACGGCTCTGTTTCACCAGACTCTGATGTACAGCAGGATGTGTTTTTTGAAAGGCCAAAGAGATCCATTTCAGAGGTTCAGACAAAGCATCCCATTTCTCATTTACTAAGGTAAAATACCTGCTTCTCACTTAAAACCCTTGAGGGATTCTGTGGATTTAATTCACATTTTATTTTATCTCATAATGGTTAGGTAAACATGTGTGTTAATCAGTTGCATAGACAGATTACCAGTTAATGTAAATGTTGTCTATATTTAATAATAATAATTCCTCTCCTTTAAGGTTTCCATGTATATTATATACTTTCCTTCCTCCAGTGAGTAAATGTCAGTGGTCTTATTGATTGAGTGGATATGGATTTAGGAGTTAAGTGATGATTTGATCCTTCCATGTGCTCATGACAAAATGGGGAAAGGGGAAGCAGAAAATACAGTTCTGCTTCTCCCAAAGTACAAAGCAATACTTTCAAATGAGTATGTTACAGTATAGGTCTAGAAAAAAAATCAATAATTTCACCTTTCCTCCCCAAAACTGACATTAATGCCAGGTTCTTAGCAGGGAGAAATCAGCCATGTGGGTTTTGAGTCAGCAGAGGATCTGAGGCATCTTCTGTCTCAAAATTAGCATTTACCAGTCGGGTAATGCTGTAGTTAGAACTGAGTTTTTAACCCCAGAAGGGTCCTTGCTCCCTGCTGGCAGTCCTGGTGCCTTGCTAATGCTGAGCTCTCTCCTGTGCCTGTGCTGGGTGGCTGCTGCAGTGTTCCTGATGAGGGCTCAGCCTCAGAGGACAGGGGCTCCTCACCTTCTGTGGAGGATAAGGACTCTGGGCTGTTCCTGCTGCGCAAGGACAGCGAGCGCCGAGCCATCCTCTACAAAATCCTCAAGGAAGAGCAGGATAAAGTCGCTGCCAACTTGCAGGAGTGTATTGCACAGGTAATTTCACTTCAGCTCACCTTTTCCCATGTCAAAGGGGAAATAATGAGCCAAGTTGTATTATTCCTTTTCCAGAAATGAATAATTGAAGGTGTTTGGATTGTACCTTCTGAGTATCTTTAATCTCTGAGACCTGTAACTGTGTGAGCTGTTTGCTGTTGTGTGAATGGGTGACAAACACCACCTTTGGCTGCTAATGGGCTCTGGATTTTATATGAGGGAGAGGTTTGGGCATTTGATGTGGGATTGTGGAGGGCTGAGGTTGGTGTGTTTTGTGCTTTTGATGCTGTCTTTTCTTTTGCCTTTTAAGGACATGGAGCTAGAACACCACATAGTAATAGGTATGTTCTGCTTTAAAGGTGGAGACCTGATTAACAATTTTTAGTAAAACATTTGTTAACTAGGTGCCAAGATCACAGTATGTGAATCTTAAAAAAGCTTTGCAAGGTTTAGTTACTGTGAAGAAGAGCAAGAAAAAAATCATAGAATGGTTAATGCACAGCCAAACATTGCCACACACCTGTAACAGCCTTTTCTTCTTAATGTCTGCTTCTGATGTGCCTCTTTGTGATGAATCTGACTTTTGCTCATACCCTTGTCGGTGATTTTTGGGCAATCTGCAGCACTCTTTTTCCTGACACTTTCCCATCATTTATTCTCACTAAAGCTATGGTTTTTCACCCGGACTTCACTCCCAGAAATGGGACCATGCTGACTCTTGGTGTGGTGTCCCCAGCCAGCTGTTGACATTTGTGGCTCAGCTCCCAAGCCCTGCTGCTGCATGGTCAGCTCAGCTCAGCCCACGGTTTGGTGCTCCCTGTGCTCCCTTGCCCAGCAAACTGCACCACAGGGGCTCCTGTAGGACTCTACAGAACACAAACTCAGCCTGGGAAAGAAGTTGGGGTACATTTCTGCTCTGAGCTTAAACTGCAAAACAGCTGATAGCCTTACAAACAATGAAAATTCAGAGTCAGAAATAATCAGAAATAACCTTCTGCAATGAAGGTTTATTTAGTAGCAGCAAGCCCTGGTTCAGTCTCCAGCTGTTTTGTAGCACTGCTGTAATTATCTCTTTTTCATAATTTATGTAATACTCCCTTCACCATTTAATTACAGAGGTTTCTCTTACAGATATTTAGATGGCTTTAACTGTGGGGGTTATGGACTGAAAATCACAGAATAAACATTGGTGAATCACTGTGTCATTTTAGACCTTTTTCTGACTTGGGATTAATATATAAACGTACTTTTTTTCCTAAGGAAATCAATTATCTGCATGATTAGAGAAAAGTCCAGATACAGATACTGAAAGGATAGCATGTAAAAATTGGGTCTCTTAAAGACTCATTTTGCTGTTTTTATGGAGGAAAGCTGCCCTCTGCAGTACATTGCAGGAATGTGTAGGTATGATTTGGAACTTCTTCCCTTTGTGGCAGCCATGGTAGTAGTAGATTTACATGGTTTTTTTGAAAACAGAAATTACTCTTTAATATTTTTTTAAGCAAAGATAAAAAGTAGAGACTTTGCAGAAACAAAAGTCACCACCACAGATTCTGTTCATCAATGTGAACTATACATAAGCAAAGCTAGGTTTCCTAAGGATATTAATGCTGCTAAATAGATGTTTAATGACTCTGGGATTCATTTGATATACATTCATTACCTTTTCTCCAGAGCTCTGAGGAACTGCAACTTTCAGTGGACCACATCAAGCAGATTATTGGGATTTTAAGGGACTTCATACACTCTCCTGAGCATAGAGTGATGGCTTCTACAATATCCAAATTGAAAATGGATTTGGATTTTGACAGCACTTCCATCAATCAGATTCATCTGGTGCTGTTTGGATTCCAGGATGCGGTGAGTTCCTTTCCTGGTGCAGGGGCAAAGGAATTCTTTGAAGCATCACAGAATGGTTTAGGTTGGAAGAGACCTTAAAGATCATGTGTTTTCCAACCCCCCTTCCGTGGGCAGGGACACCTTCTACTACATCAGGTTGCTCCTGGACAAAGCTCATCCCAGGGCTTTGCAGCTTCCCCACTTTTTCTCACTCCTCTCCCTCCTTGTACTGTAGAAGAATTTGAATGTCACAGTCTGGTTTGAAATGGTTTGAAAGCTGTAGCCTTTTACCTTTTAAAGTTTACTATGACTATTGGAAAATAAGATTCTCTTCCCTAAGGTGTGAGCAAATGGTGTTTGCTGCTATTTTTACAGGTGAACAAAGTATTAAGAAATCACTTGATAAGACCCCACTGGATGTTTGCAATGGATAACATCATCCGCCGTGCAGTCCAAGCAGCAGTCACTATTCTTATTCCAGGTAAACCAAAGCAGCAGAAAATAATCCTTTTTTTTAAAACAAGGTTTTCCACATATCAAAGAGCTGTAGCAAATGGAACAGTTCAGGTGTTTATTCTTTCAGCATGCCATTAACTGCACCCCATGTGCCACAAATCAAAAGACAAGGGATCAGAGTGTTGCAGAGAAAGAAATGTTGATCTGGGCGATTAAATAATTAATTAATGCTGCACTTGCAGTACAAAAGCACATAATGAGGAGATAACCAGTGGTTCTGCACCCCCAGTGTGGTCCAACCATGACAAAAGAAGGCAAATTAAATTCAGTCCAAGCTGGAGATTTTCTAGTGAGAAAGAAAATTATTGGGTTCATATCAATGACATCCAGGGTCAGTAACACTGCACAGGTGGTGTTATGTGTTCTGAAAAATTATTAATGAGCTGTGGAACAGAGGTGTAGAAGGGAGTGCATTAACATGTGGAAGAGGATAATTCTGGCCCATAGATGGCCAATAGGGAAAACCACCAGAAGGTGGAAGATAAATGTCTAAGCACTGTCTAGGAATGTGTTATGCTGGAAATATGCAAGTAGTTTTGTTACTGTTTAAAATGCTGAGCACCCCTCCCAGTATCGGAATGTTCTGAGAGACCTAGTGACAGTGAGCCCTTTCAGTCCAAAGTTGCCATGGCTCTTAAAGCCAAATTGGCCAAATCTTTTTAGGACTTTGTATGAGAGAAATCACAATGGTTCTTTGGTATTAAGGGCGGCCACCTGCAGCAAGTTCTGAGAACTCGGGCTAGAAATCCTCCCTGGAGAAGAGGAATGCTTTGTACACCCTTTGGCCCAGGGCATTAGGGGAAATCACCTTGTTTTTTTTCACTTACTATTTAGGAAAAATGCAGCCTTTCAGGGGTTTCTCCTTAACATATTTTATTGACTGTTTTATTACTTATCTCATGGCATTTGTCCCCACTACAACTATGACCTACAGCTCTGCCTCTGCTGGTGCATTGCTCATTCTAGAACCAATGCAGAGAACCTGTGCTCCAGCTCACACGAGGCTTCACTACCTCCCTGCTCAGTGTTGCAATAAAGCACATTATGCAAACATTCTCCCCCACCCACAGTAGCGAAGAACACACTGCACAACCTCTGAAGACAGAATTACCAACAAAATCTTGCTCTTCCCCTCTTTTCTTTTATCAGAGCTTCACACACACTTCGAGCCAGCATCAGAGACTGAAGGTGGGGACAAGGACACTGATGAAGTGGAGGAGAGTTTCCAGCCCTCTGAACAAAACGGGGCTGAAGACGCTGCCATCACCTCGGGGGTCAGCACCCTCAGCTCTGTGGTGTCCCACGAGGCTCAGCAGCAGCTCAGCCAGGAGCTGGGCAGACTTAAACATGATAGCTTGAGGTAACCCTCCTGCAAAGACTCAGTTGTACAATCAGGCAGTCCTTGAAAAGCTCTCAGACTGTCCTTTCTACACTGATGGGTGCATACCTACCCACAGTACTGCTCACCTATTGCCTTGTGAGAAAGCCTTCCAGGAGCACAAGTGCATTTGGAATACACTGGCAGTACAATATGGCAACTGAACATGCTTCAGCTCAGCTTTTGTTTCTGTGTAATTAATCTATTAATTGCAGAATGTCACATTGGATTTCTATGGTAATTAGGTTTGTGGACTGTGCCAGTTTCCTTCCTACTCCTTTGAAGCCCCCTGACTCAGTGTCAGTGCTTCAGAGCTGTTCCTGCAAGGAAAGGCCGAGCAGCTCTGTCCTGGCTGCCCACTAATGAGCAGCAGCAGAGCTCAGCAGAGCCCTGCCCTGTTTCCCCTGGGTTACATGCGTAGGCTGCTCCCAGTAAGTTAACAGCTGAAGTTTCCATTCTTCTTTATGGATGTGATGTAAATCCCTGATCAGGAAGTCCCTGGTAAAACATCAGTGTTCCATTGTTCCGTGGTAAATTACAATACAAAGGCAGCAACTCTGCCCAGGGAGGCTGCAAAACAGTAGGAACAGAAATTTATGAGCTATTTACTAAATTCTGCAGGTGAAAGCCTTCAAGTGGCACCCCTGAGTCTCAGGCAACCAAAATGAAATCTCAAAGCCATTAGAGACGTTACTTACGACAGTACCTCACAAATGCCTCTGTCCTGTGGTACTCTTTAAAAGTGATAATACCTTTTTCTGTTAGATTTATTCTCTGTGTGGTTGTGTTTGATCTCTCTTACATGCTACAAGGCTTTTGGAAAACCTCATTCAGAAGGAGAAAGAGTATCAGACTCTCTTACGACAATCTTTGGAGCAGAAGACTCAGGAATTACACTTGCTTCAATTAAAACTTAAACCCAAAGGTATGAGGAGATACTGTACAAGTAAGATACTGCAGTTACACAAAAACATTGGGGATAATGTGTTGAAAAGATGCAAAACCATATAGCTTAAGCTTCGGTTACTAAAACCAACCACCTTTGCCCTAGTTTTGAGGTATATTAACCTTTGTTTTCTGTTAAAGATTCCCAGTGGTCTGCAGCAACTTCTCGACAGAATGTAGACCCTGCGCTCATGAACTGGCTGAAACAGCAAGGAGCAGACTTAGATACCATTAAGAGGGTAAAAATAAAATCAGATTTAAACCCCCCCATAATTTTAATTTATAATTAGCAGTTTGGTTTCAAAGAATATTTATTTACGAATAAATTTGCCTTTTAGTTTGCTGAAGAAGATTACACACTAAGTGCTGTCCTTAATGATATCACCAAAGATGACTTGTGGTATCTTCAGCTGAGGTAAGAAAATACTATTTAGATCATTGTTAAAAGCTTAATTAACATATTTTGTTAAAAACCTTTTAAAGTTTGGTTATTCAGATAGGTCAGTGACAGTTCAGGGGCAGTTCAGGGGCAACTGCCATCAGCTTCATCTCAGATTTTCTGATGGAAGTCTTCACATCTTAACTGACACACCAACGATACTTTGAGCCATCTGCTTTGGCATTTATCAAGGTTGGGATCTTTTTCTGCACCCTTCACAATGATTTATGAAAAACAGGCATGAAGAATTTATTTTTCCTACCCATTGATCTGGGTCCTTTTATTGTCATTCTGTTAACCCCTGGCTGACCTGGAAGAAGTTTTAGCTATAACCATAAAATAGTGTAGTTTGCTAGGCACTGTCACAACTGGTGGATCTTTGGGAATTCCAGGTTTCACTTCTTGCTCACTTTGAGGCAGTGGAGATGAGGGAGTTGCCCCTGACTGTTCTCCCTTTCCCTTCCTGCAGGGGTGGTGTTCGCTGCAGGATCTGGAATGCAATCCTAAAGCACCGACAGACATCTGGAAAAAGCTCAGCACAGGTCAATGCTCTGGAAGAACACAAAATGGGAATAAGCAAATGAAATACATTCCCAGCACTTAAATTATTAGATGTATATATTTATATGTACAGTGGCCTTGCAGGTTTTGCACAGTTATGTAGCTTGTTTGACCATCAGTGTCATACACGGTGAATAGTAACAGCTTTTAAGTCAGTGTCAGTGCATTAAAGTTATTTATGACAAGAGTGATGCATACAATGCCTGTCAGTGTAATACAGAACATGAGCTGAGAAAACACCCACCTGAATTGGCTTCAGCATTGTGAAAACTGTGAACTTAGAATGTATTACCATTCTGCTGGCTGCCAGTTTGAGCAGGGAGGGGATATGTTAGAGCATGTTACCTCACTGTAGATGGATTTATACAGCTTTTTGTATTAAAGCTGCTCTCACTGATCTACTGAGAAAAGGCTGGTGTGATGTTTTCAATTAGTGACTTCTCTGCAGCAAAACCAGAGCATGTAAATGACAGTTTTGGTGGGGTTTCTAAGAAAGAGTTCATGAAACAAATCAAACAGACCATGAGATAAAGGTTGGTAAAGTTTAATTTTTATTTTTCTTTTTACACTGTACATAACACATACAGCGCTCCAAAGAAAGTCAGTAAAGCAAATATATAGCACTTTAAATAAACCACTTTCTCTTGACTTTACTTCTTCTGAAACATTCAGCATGTTCAAGAAATTCCACACTCAGATGGACTTCCTTACACATTTCCTCTTTTGAAAGAGCTCTTAAATAAGCTTAAGAGTTATTATAGTTCCTGTAAATGCATTCACTTATTCTTATGAATAAGTTACACCAATAAAAAGGCCTTTAGCTGACAGACTTGTACTTTATCCACTGGTTTGGGCCACGCACTTCAAAGGGTGGCTCATTGAAGTAGATGTGGTAACCCAGTTCTTCCAGGGGAGGCTCTGGGTCAGTGGTAGCAAACTGAGCAGCTTCCTCAATCTCCTTCCTTACTGCCACATCAATTTCCTAAACCAGAAATGCACGCTTGTTAGATGACAGCTCAGAAAAAGCATCATAATTTTGAATTTAAATGCTATGATAAAGTATCAGTCAGAATTAGTTAACAATGACTAGAAATATAAAATTAAAAACCTTTAAAAACTCCTTCCCTACTAAACTGCATCATTTTGGGTAGTACTGGTACCTTACTGACAGAGGAACATGACCCCACTGAGCCTCTACATTTTCTGTTCTGATTATGTGAAATAGTGAGTGTGTCAGTGCCATTATTTTTTATTTTTTCAACAGTTGATTCATTACAACATTTGCTTAGAGGCTTCCTCACTCCTCCACGAGGATTCTTCACTATCAGTAACTTCCCTTTCCAAGACTCACCCCCTTCCTGAGTAGTCAAGAAAGCTCAGGTAATTTTGATTTCTATCTGTTAGCAAAAACACCCCCCCAGCCTTATTTAGCACACAAAAGCAAAAGGCCTTTCCAGCAGAACACAACTGCAGTAGCTGGTCTGCAAGAAAACTTCACCTTCACCTATAAAAGTGATGTTAAAGCAAATCTTGAAGAACTTTAAAGAAAGCACTGCATGCTGCTCAGTGATGTGCTTTCTGGAGGTCATCAGCACGTGACTGCTCCTTACATAGCAACTAAAACCATACCTTTAGTTCTTCAACACTGGCAAGGTTGTTGTTGACCATTCTGTCCTTTAGCAAAGTAATGGGATCACTTTTGCTTCTCACTTCCTGAATTTCTTCTCTAGTACGATAGCTGGGAACAAGACAGGCAAAGACATGAGCCCTGGAGCAGTGAGGTTCTGGACACAGTCACTTTCAGAAAAAGAGTTGTCAGGGATGCAGGGACACCACAGAACATTCATCACCCAAAGGATGGCACAGCAACAGCCAGAGGACTACAGAGAGAGATCTGTAAATGTCAACTGAACAGAAGTAGCTCCAGACTCAAAGGAAAGGGGAGCAAAGACAGCCTGTGACAGTTATCCTGAGGGGCCATATTTCCTCCTAACCCTCCCCCACTAGGGAGGGGGCTGCATGACTTGCACATGCTTCCAAGTCACTGCAAGTTTGGAATGAAGAGCTGGGATACACCTCACCTTCATGCAGACACATTTAGCTTTGTCAGTTGCAGCAATGCCAAAATCTCTCTAGCAACTGGATGTTTGTATTTTTAGGATGTGTCTGACTTGCCTGGGCAGTCCAAACTGTTCTTGTAATTTACCTTACAGGATTAAAACCCCAGAAAAGTATGATGCTTTTCAGCCAAAAGCATTCATTGGGACACACCATAAGGTCACACTGAGAGCAGAATTCATTAATAGAGAGCACAGAACTTTAACTGACTTTTTATGGTTGTTCTAAACCCACATATTTTAATTCTGCACTGAAACAAGCGTGTTACATGGCCACAGATTATCAGCTGAGCAACAAGATGAGTGAGCAGGCTGCTCACAGCAATTTCATTGTAACCTTTAAATGCATCTGACACCTGATTTCAGAGTTTAATCTCTTAGAATTTGACCATCAATACTTGTTTTCAGTGAAAAGAAAGAAGAATGTACAGTACCTTATTCCAGGGTCGCTCATACTGTGGCCATGGTAACGGTATGTCTGTAACTCCATCACAAGAGGCCCCTTGACATGAAAAGCAATACAGAGTGTTGGCACCACGAATGACCAGCTTATTACAGCAGTAACTATTAGCTAGAGCTGAACTGCACCAGTGATCGATTGTTTTTATTCAACAGATTTTTCTCAGTTTAATTTACATAATATTAGCACATAGAGTTTCACACAGTAAAATGAAACCTAATTCTTTTCAAATGAAAGCATATGCTGATATTGTAAGCATTTATTTTCATGTTCTGATTCAGCAGCTTTACAATTTTCTTCTTTCCACCATTACTCCGATTATTTCAAATTACCTGTTGTTTCTCATAGAACTTCATTAGTTCAAATAATAAAAATCTTCAAAAACCAGTGTTACCATAATTGGGTGACAGACACTAACACTGACTCAAAAAACCTTTATTTCACTTTCCTTTTCTTGTAAATATAGAATGATTATTACCTTTCTTGATGCTTCCCCTAACTAAACACAAAGATCACAACTGCCTGAGAGTCATAACACCTTTCACAACAGAATGTAACTGTGGTAGAAATGGGAAAAAGTGACAGTATAAATAATATATTAAGTGTTTGGTTAATACAAATTGAGGAACTACTTATGCAGCAATAACGTGCAAGAATTCCACCCATGGAGAAGGAATGCCCACTAGAGACTTACATTTCCAGACCTACAGTACTCGGCTGCAAACTTGACTGCTTCTCGGACACAGAGGATATCCATGCCATCCACCTGGTGATGAGAAAAGACACATGAAGGCAAAAAAATCCCAGCCTCCCAACTTCAAATCTCAGTAGTTCCACAAGAGGAACAGAATTCAATGCATTGTGTAGGTATGTACACACACATTTCCTCTCAAAAGAAAAGCTGTACTCACCCTGAGCCCTGGAATGAAGTACCCTCTTTTGTAGTAGTCAGTGCTGGCTGCAGCTCTTTCAACTGATGTGCCCATCCCATACCGATTGTTCTCACAAATAAATATACAAGGCAGCTTCCACAAGGCAGCCATGTTGTATGTTTCAAATATCTGGCCCTGAAAGAAAATTAAGTTACATCTGATCAAGGAGCTCTCAGCCTTCAAGCATTAGGCTCTACTGAAAATCCTTCTGTTGTAGAGGTCTAGAAATGTTAATACTAAAAGTGATCTGAAACCAGCCATTTGCTACAACTCAGAAGGAATAAAAGAGAAGCTACACTATATAAGGTAACTTTCATCTCAATCAGTAGTTTTTAGAAGTTAATTTTTAAGCTTGAATTAGTATCTGTGTTAGGGTTGCACAAAACCTTCAACTTTAACTCAGGGTATTACAGCAACAGTCATAAAAATAACTTGACAATTGATTAACCTGGCAGGATGCTGCTACAGTAAAGTTAAGTTTGACTGCAGTGACTGCATCAGCTTTGTTGCTTTAAGTGAAATTCAGGGAGAGCCATTGCCTGAAATCTCCTGTGCTTTGAAAGTGTGAAACTATCAATGGTACACTCTAAATCACCAACTGCTTATTTGGCTTATTGTCTCAGCTGATAACCTGAAGAGACTGGCTGGAATGTCAATAGTAACTGCCTCTGCCAGAATGCTCTGTCCTTTTCTCTGTCATCAGAAACCTGATTTACCCATCTCTCCCTATCCAGCAGCACTATCATCTTCACTGCCATCCTTCAAAGCTCTCGTTACAGCACAGACACTTCAGGGCGTCACACTTAGGGGAGCTGTACACAACTGGAAAGAGGGGAAGGAGTAACTGGAAATCCCTCCTCCCAAGACTTGTGTACCATTTACATAATTAACATCAGCCTCACTCAGTATCCTGAGTATCCAGAGTGCTCCAGAATAGAAGAAGCCAAAAACCTTTCCTTCCACTAAAGTGACAAGGGCCAAGCTCAAAACGTGGGTGGGGAAGACAGATGTTTACACAAAACATGATAAAAAACTGCAGGCACATGCTACATTCCTGATACATAAAGAGTACCTAGCAATTAACTTTTTAGCAGTTCACCTGAATCACCCCTCTGAGGACTCCACAGTTGTTCAAACACATCCCTGCTCAAACACCTAAGACAAATAAGAGGTGGCTGTGTCCAAAATCTGCAACATGCCTGGCCACCTCCATGGATTTCATCAACACTGCCTGGGTTGCAGGTACACGAGGAGGGCAAAACGTGCTCTTCCAGCCCTTGGAGTAAAGGCAGGGCTCAGAGAGCACAGGAGGAAATAAATGCTCCTTTACCTGGTTGGCTGCACCGTCCCCATACAAGGCCAGGGAGATCTCGTTTTTACCAAAGTATTTACAGGCCAGTGCAATCCCAGCTCCAAGAGGAACCTGCCACAGAGTGCAGGACAAAACATTTCAGAACAACATTTAAAGGAGTTGAAGATAGGCAGCCTGTGAACTTCAAGGAGACATTAAGGCTGTTAAAGACCTGCTGAACAAACAAGCTGTTACCCACCCCCTTCCCTTTGTTACAAATGTTATTATAGGCAAAATATAAACATGAACAGTATTCTCAATTTGATTCATTTTTGCTACAGAGTATAAAATGGTGAGCAAGCCAGAATAAGACAAACCAGGCACAGAGCAAAGGGTATCTGCATACAAGCTTACACACCACGAAGACTGAGAGGAAACACTGAGAGGCAACAGGACAGGAGGTAAATTCAGCCTGTGCTTTAAAACAGAAGTCATGTATATACCTGAGCACCAACAATACCATTGCCACCATAGAAGTTTTTGGTATACATATGCATTGATCCTCCTTTTCCCTTTGCACATCCTCCTTTTCGACCTGAAACATGAATAACAAGCAATTTATTTTTTGGAGTGGAAACTCAAATGGAAACATCTAATTCAGTTCCTAAAGGTAGTAACATTACGACCATATGTCTGTCATTAGATCTGTGTGGAGTTAGGAGGACATGATGGCCTCTCTCATACAAGTTTACAGTTAAATATCTCAGAAAACAAATAGGAGAAGGGGGGAAAGAGAGAACAATAATGAGCGCATAATTCTGGAAATATGGATGAGATTAAGAAATTTTAAAATAAACCAAAAGTTTCAGTGTTGTGCTATAAAAGAGCACTTTCAGATAAATATGGGGTGTTTTTTAATAGACAACAAGGTCTCATCTATGTAATCTGCAAGAAGTATATTATTACTTTTGGCTTCTGCAAGAAAGATAAGAATAATGTTCCAAATTAGGTGCAATAATTTAGACTTGTCTTCCCTTTGACAATAACCACATGTAAAAATTACCAACAGGACACTAAAAAAAACCCAACAACTACCAGCTCACCATTCCATCACAATATAAACATTAGTCACCCAGCTCAGCTTTATTCAAGGTATACTTTGAAGATAACCAGTGATCCATAAAGCATTACAACAAGCCCTATTCAAATGAGCCCACCTAAGAACACAGAATTTCTCATCAGCCCATTCAATTTCCTATTCTTCCCTGTCTTGTGACTATTCATATAAGATTGTATTTTATTTCTAATAAGCACAGCCTGTCTGTTTTTTTTTTTTTACATTAGCTTTGGTGTTCATTTTAGAAGTGGGTCTCTTTGGAAATTTATGCTTCTCTTTCTTACTTTATAGGGATCATTTTTATTGTATTTCTCATACCTTTCCTATGTTTATGAATTGGTTTTGTGCAATTTACCTTTAGTAAGCTCCCTCCACTTTTTGTACAGTCCCCTCTTGTATTTTAGACAATATTCAGGAACTCCTGATTAACCAATGCTACTTTTTGCTACATTTTCTACTTTTCTTAGAACACAAATTCATTTCCCATGTAATTGTCAATTTTCCTGAAAAGTTCTTTTCTATAGCTTGTTTCCTATAGGATCTTATCTATTGGTTTTAATTTGGGTGACTCTGCTTCCTTGTCCTTCAAAGAGTTTTAAATTCTGTCATTTCCTGGTCATTGTAACTCATGCTGTCTCTCAGTTTGGCATTTGTAGTCAAGATCTTTCTTTGCAAGAATGGGCTCTAGCAGCAGTTCTCTCTAAGAACTTCCCCCAGGTGTCATTTTCTGGAACAACAGTCTCTTTACCACAGCCACTCCTTCCCAATTCAAAGAGCCCCAGTAAAGTCAAGCATAATGTTATAGAAACTTAGGTATTATGAAATGAAAAAATCCCACCACATTATCACTCATATTTGTAGTTTCAGGGCCCACATTTGGCTCCAGTCATGACAATCTTCCCATTTACTTTCTGACTTACCAGTATCCTATGACACTTGGCAAATCAGTCACCACTGGATTCTGGGCTTTTGTGCACATTACAGAGATGCATTCTTAGCACACACAGTTCTGAGTTTACAAAATCAAACTACCTGTCTAACCCCCAAACAGGCTTTCCTATACTAACATTTCAAGCATGCAGATTCTCAGATCAAGTCTTTATTGCATCAGTGATTCATAAAGGCCTTCAAGCTCCTTGTTAATTTTTCACTTCTGGCATCTGTTCACAGATCTCTTGAGAATTCATCAGGCTGATCCTCTCTTCCCTGCTCCATCCTAAACCCTACTGTGGACAGCCATCTCTCCTGTCTGCCAAATCACCATCTCGATTATCATTTAATATTTCTGTTACAGTCAAGTTTTCCCAAACCATTCAATTTATCATTATAGGGAATGTTTACCAGCCTTCCTAAGACTTCATCAGCATAATTCTGAAAATCCAGGTTTGTCTCCTAGGGAGGATAATGCAAATGCCTACCATCAGCTAGTTCAAAACTGGTGCAGCACAATGGATACAGCACATGGTATCAAGAAAAATCTCAGGAATTTGTGCTTTAGAAGTACCAGCACTTAAATATTCCTTATTCGTTAATTTTCACAGTAAAAATGACTGATTCATAAAACTGAAACAACTGATCCATTCTGCTTTGTCACTAAACAGCTTCTGAAGGCCCAGTACACTTTGTGCATCAGCATCACTTTGAATTTGAGCAGAACACCCTGACAGGAGCAGAGCAGCAGGTGACCTCGCTGAGCACAGACCTGTGAGTTCGGCGAGGATCTCGCGCACGGGCACTCCCCGCGTGTAGGTGAAGCCGTGGGCTCTGTACGCTGTTATCACGTGGTCTGTGGGCTTGATGGCAGCCTCGATCCCCACACAGCAAGCCTCCTGTGCCACAGGACAAGGATGGTCAGCAATGCAGGGAAACACACAGCTCCCACAGTCAGCACTGTGGCACACTGCTGATCCCACACACATATATTGGCAGGTCACAGGAAGAGCACAGATACAGGAAACTGACTTAAATCCCAAGGGTTGGTGACAGGCCTGGAGCTACAACAGCCTTGGGCTCTAAATTCCAACCTAATTGACTAGCAAAGACACATGAGAGGGGAGCCAGAATCTGCAAAGATCTGAAGAATTCCCCTCCCAGTCAAGTAGCTCAACAATCACAACTCGAAAACATCAGGGGATAATGGACAGACAGCAAAGTTTCAGTAAGTTCATGAAGTTTCTTCTCCTGGCTGTTGCTTTTTAGTGGGCACGTGATCCATGAGATACAGAAACAAAAGCCATCAATGAAACCTGAGGGGGAAAATGCAGGCCTTCAAATGTGCTCATTCCTCACATTCAGCTGATCTTCAGCTGCACTGTGCCCTTACCTGCACTGTGTCTCTCCTCCTCCCTCCTCTCAGTCCCTCTCCTTCTCTCACAATGTACACAGATACTCAGTTCTACATTCTCCACTCTATTAAAATCCCTACATTAAATAAGGTGAGACAATATAAAGCTGGGCCAGAAGTTCTTACCTGACCATCATATAAGTGGCAGAAGCCACGAATGATCTTCTGCTTGTAGAGCTGGTCAGACTTGAGCTCCATGCGCCGGATCATCTGCATGGTCTTGTAGTACTGGAGCCCCTCCTCCCGAGTCATCACTGCCGAGGTGGGCGGCCCCTGCTCCAGCCGATGGAGGTCACACTTCTGCAAGGTGAAACAAGGCATTATTTCCTGAAAATCATTCATCCTATTTACCAGTATTACTTCATTTTTTTATGAACTGCCATTTTCAAATTCAGAGTGTAATTCCTTTTAAAAAAGAAAGCTGACAAAACCTAAACTCATAGGTCAGGACAACTGTGCACTGTTTCAAAATTCAGGGAAATAAAAGCCTTACTTTTAACAAAGATTTCTACTCATAAAATAAAGTCTCATTATTCCTAAAAGCAGAAGATAAACTAAAGTCCTCCAGAAATATGGCAAAAAGCACACTTCCATGGTTGTTGAGTGCCAAATACTTGGTAAGAGCCACAGCAGTTTAGTGAAGAGATAAGAAAGATCAATAGTTTCCTCTTGTTAAACAGTTTGTAAGATTTGGCCCTCACCTCTGCTACCTCTATTATAAAAAAAAATTACTAAACAAATCACTCTGTCAGTGCAGATTAAATGGCCAAAATACTTCCATATAGGTTAAAGACAGTTTATAACAAAGCAAGAGTCACTCCAGAGCAAATCCACTGACACCTAGATGAATTGGATATAACACCTGGGCTCACCACTCAAGACAACTCTGCTTCCAAGTTCCCAGAACAACAGAAATTCTGGAGTCTTGTCATCAACACAGGACCAAATATTAAACTTTGTATCAACTAAAAAAAGTGGATATAAACATATTCCTTTCCTTCCACCTGAAACTATTTTACGTCACAGGCACAGCCAAAGAGGGAGAGGGTGGAAAACAACCCAAATTATTTCTTTCATCAGTTCGTGAATGAAACACCAACACAAAAGCTGCTGCCAACAGAAACATCACTTTTTCCTAAGACCCACCCACAGCTGAAAGCTGACAGAATGTAACACACATTTTCTGAGCAGCACCAAGTCAAACATTGAAAGGATGCCATATTTTTTCCTCAAAAACCCACACAGACCTCAACCAGCTGCATGTTTGGGATAGGCTGCAAACACCTAATTGTTTGAAAAACATTAAGGAAACAGCAGAACAGAACAGAAAAGGTTCTTTAGCTCCTTTCTGACTCTGTTCTCACAGCTGCACTGCAGTATCACAGCTGCAAAAAATCACAACTTCACATTCTTAAGAAACAAGTAATGTTACCACACACTGCCAGCACAGAACTTCAGCTGCACTCAGTAATCAGGTCAGATAGTGAGGGGTTTGGTTCTGCAAATTCAAACCGTATTTTCTAACTGAAGGAGATATGGGGACCAGTCCATCACATAAAGATCTGTAACAGATGCTTACAAAGAATGCCGGTATTAAATGTTCCTCTTTACCTTAATCTCAAATGTAGCTTCACTTGCAAAGTCTCCATAGTTACGGGATGCTACCATCACTCGAGAGGCCTTGAAAAAAAGACAAACCAAAGGATGAGCAATGTTTAAATGTAATTGTCAAGTAAAAGTATTTGACTTTCCATGTAATTTCTAAGAGTACTCCCAAACTGAAATAACTTACAAATTAGACTAACCAGTGGCATATCCAATAAGACTAGGGAACTTTTATTCTGTAAGCCAAAGTCCTTGAAAACCCAGTATTTAAAATTAAAATTAGAAAAAGAGAATTTAAACTGGTACATAGACCCTTGAATATAAGAAGAGACAGCCTTTGATTGCTGACTCTCTGCGCTGACTGGAATTTTGCCTCGACAGAACAAAAAAAAAAAATAAATCCCAAAACCAACCAAACAAAAAGAATCCAGCAAATATCTGAAATATAAACTACTCTCACATTTTCTTTTCAACTGGAAGAGAAATTGGGGGGATTCAAAGCCATAACAATGGAGAGAGAGAGCATCATTTCAGTAACAGCATGGCCACTACTTAAAAATGACGTGGAAACATGGAAGGTACCTGAGGAACAAGAAACACAGAACAACAGAAAGGGTAGCAGGCATGGCAGGGGAGAGATAAGCAGGATGTTTAAAAATATATTACTGTAGCCTCTTAAAAAATGAACACAGGCTATTGGCTAATGAATGGTGATAATTTTAGATGACTTCAGCAAGTTGCACTGCAGCATTGGCCAGGATGGGCCCATGTCCACGCATGCACTGTGGCCACAGCATAAGGAACACACCACATCTTTAGTGGCAAGACTGTACTGCAATTAAGTTACACAAAAACTTCAGCAGCTCCTTCAGCCAGGGAATTCACATACATTTAGCTGAAGGTACATTCGACCAAAATTTTGAGAATGTTCCAAAAAAGGTCTGACTGACACATGTGAAGCTTGGGAGAAAGTTCTCAACCCATCCTGGTTACCTCCTCTGCTGCATATGGATCTGATTTATCAGTAACACTGCCCTCATTCACCCTGCCCTGTTACCAGATAAAATATTTAGAGGTTTTAATTCAAACCAACTTTCTACACTATTTACCACAATGCATCAGTATTATTGGTGAAGGAAAGCTATTTTACTTCTAGAGCCAGAATTAAATCCACAGTTTGGATTTGCAGTACCCTGGCTCGGGATGGGAGGGACCTCTTTAGGCCCCCTGGTTAAACTCCCTGCCCTGAACAGGACACAGAAGCACTGAGGAGTCTGAACAAAAGCCCTGATACATGGGCAGTACCTATCAAAAGTAAACCTTGACAAGACTGATTAAGTCTTACCTCACTAACGGCTCCCTAGGTTAGCAGCATTTGGAAGGAGAAAAAAAAAAAAAAGGAAGAAGAGTAAGTAGCTGTACCAAATAATGAGGGGAGGTCAGCAAATTATTATCCAACTAGAACACAACACTTCAAATGGTAGTTTCCATACACGGAAATCCATCTGTACACTCTGGAAAATGCTCAATGCATTTATGAGATACTGCTGTATGGATTACCTCTATTTATTTGTTAATTTATGCCTTCACTTACAGAGGCATAGGAACAAATCAAGACAAATATTTAAATATTTGGTAAGCAGTAGGATCCAAAAATCTTAATTAAAATATCTGAACCAGATCTACTTTTGCATTCCAGGAAAACATGGTATTTCCAGAGTACTTGTAGTAAGGGACTGATTTTAGGCACCCATATTTGCAAATCTTAATCTAAAGCTTTTACTTGTGAATTAGGAAATACTCAAGACAGATGGGAAGAGCTTCCAGTAAATGTTCTCCCCTGTGTTATTCTGATGGATCTCGTTATCCCCAAGCAGTGAAGGCCTGGGTGACAGAGCTGCCTTGGAAGGGGGGTACAGCAACACATCTGCTCTCCATGGCAAAAAGGCAGCTGATTTCCAGTTACCAAAATGTGCCCTTTAACTCTGGTCTTGCCAACAAGTTTTTTTCAGCAGGGTTAATTTTTCCTCATGGCCACAGTCATTACAGTGGAATAAGCAGAATGAAGTGATAAAAGTATGATTTTTCACACAAGAGAGATAAAACACAACAAATGACTCACAAGAATAACAAAAAAAAAATAACAAACGGGAAGAAAAAATCATGCAAAGATTGAGAGGGGCTGTTGGCTGAGCAAAGGGAGGCCAAGCAGTTCCGTCAGACGCTGAACTCCAATCGGGCCGAGCAGATCCCTCTGAGGGACCTGACCTACGCAGTCAAAGAATACATAAACAAAATATACATAAACAACCTCGCTCAAAGCCCTGCGCCATTATGGGTTTAAAAAGCGAGCTCCTGCACGCGGCGACCATTTTACTGTCCCTCGGGATCGTCGCGCAGAGCGGGGGAAAGAAAAACCAAGTTGTTGGGGTTTTTTTTTTCCTTTAATTTTTCTTCCGTTTTTCTCTTTTGCTGCTGGAGCCACGTTCCCGGGCAGCTCCCGCTGCCTCTCCCAGCTGTTCCCGGAGCTCCGCCCGTGCCCCGGCGTCCCTCCCACACCGCACACGGCTGGGCGCGCACCAGCCCGGGCCGGGCCGGCACCGGCCGCGCTCACCGGCCGCACTCACCGTCCTCCCGGCGGCCGCCGGGGCCTGCAGGATCCGGGAGAGCGCGGCCAGCAGCATCTTGCGCATGGAGCTGGAAGGATCGGCAGCGCCCGGCGCGGAGCCCCGGCCTCTGCTCTCCTTCAGCCGCCGCAGCCTCCGCCGCGACCTCCGCCCGTCCTGCGTCCCCGCACCCTGCGCATGCGCGGGCCTGCGCCGCCGCGGCCGCCCGGGCAGCGCCCCCTGCTGGGCGCCAGAGCCGTAATGTCACTAAAGGTCATCAAATGTGGGGAAGATCGGGTTTCCTGACAAAAACTCCGAGTGTGCGCGCGTTCCTGCGCACCTCCTGCAGCCTAGACATTAGGAAAAAATTTGGGGCATTAGGAGGAATTTTTTCCCAGAAAGTGTGATTAGGCACTGAAATGGGCTGCCCAGGGGGCTGGCGGAGTCACCGTCCCTCGAGGTATTTAAGGAAAGAGTGGACAGGGCGCACTCAGTGCCGTGGTCCGACTGACGTGGTGGTGTCGGATCATGGGTTGGGCTCGATGATATCAGAGGTCTTCAACCTCATTGATTCTGTGACTCAGGTTTGAATGTTTGATGTGCTGCCACGCGAGAGCTGCTCCATGTGAACGCATTCCCTTTTACATGCATAAAGTGTTGAAACGGTTTCCTTGTAACGTCACATTTCCCTTGGGAAATACACAGCACAGTTAAGATTTAACTTAATGTTGCGGAGTCCTCCCACCGTATCACACCTGCTGATCTCTCCAGCCGACCTCCCCTTCTGCTGCCGCCGGCTCCGGGGCCAGCCGAGGGCGGACAGCGGGCTCTGGGCAGTGCCGGTCCTGGTGAGCCCCGTGCTGCTGTCCCGGCTCCGCTCCTGGCCCTGCTCCCCTGGGCTGTGCCCACATCAGCGGGCTCTGGGCAGTGCCGGTCCTGGTGAGCCCCGTGCTGCTGTCCCGGCTCCGCTCCTGGCCCTGCTCCCCTGGGCTGTGCCCACATCAGCGGGCTCTGGGCAGTGCCGGTCCTGGTGAGCCCCGTGCTGCTGTCCCGGCTCCGCTCCTGGCCCTGCTCCCCTGGGCTGTTCCCATAACAGCATAACCCTGCAGATGGACACGGAAGAGATACATCTGATGGTTTATGTACTTCCCTGTATCATGCCAATAAAAACAAACAAACAAACAAACAACAACAACAACAAAAAAGCAAACCCCGAGAAAGTAAATCCTGTTCACCTGCTGGCATCACAAGTGTTTGTGTCTGCTGAATCCTGCGGGGTGCACAAAGCTCAGTGCATTTGCAGCCCAATTGATAAGTGTTTTGGGCATAATTTCCACTGATAATGTGAGTCTCAAATTACCCCCTGATCTCCATCAGAGAGAACTGAAAGTGCCATCTGTTTCCAAAACACAGCCTCATCTGTATCCCCACTGTACTCTTCAATTCCTTCCTTGGCTTCCCCACATTCCATTAATAAGGACAGTCATGGCTAATGTGATTTCTTACCTTGTCTGTAACAAAGAGTAGGAAGAGAGGTAGCCATCTCTCATCTCATAAAGATGTTGTGAAGAAACCTAACTTTTCATGTTAGTTCTTGCTTTCAGAATAACAAACCTAGGCTTGGTGTCAGCTTGTTGGAGGACTGAAAAATTAACCAAACTTCCTTCAGCTTCAAGTGCTGGGGACAGTGCAGGGCATTGGCAGTGCTCAGCATCCTACCTTTGTGCTGCTGCCCTGCAGGTTCCTTGACATATGGCTTTGCCTTTAGATAGGCAGGGATGTATAAAAGAAACAACTAATTTTCAAATCTAAGAAAGAAGTCTGAAAAGATTATTACTTTTGCAACTATGAAATCCATCTGGGAGTAGCTGGATAGTGCTGTTTCCAGTGTCCCAAGGGATAAAGCAATTCCTGCTAACACACTGGTAAAGGCAAGTCTCAACAGGAGTCTCTTGTGGAATCTTTCTTGGCACGTGACTTGTTGGAAATTTGAATTTTACAAGTCACTTCTACACTACTAAGCAGATTTAGGCTTCCTTCATGAGGCAACAACAGCAGCAACAGCAGCTGACCTCCAGGAAAATAAAGGGCAAAGTGAAAATATTGATCAGGTGTCTCAAAAGGCATTTCTCCTTGGGTGTCTTTCGTTTGTAGCACTTCACTGCTTGGAAAGCAAGTACTTGGCAGTCTCCAGCAGACCTGCAGGAGATGTTGTTCTGCAGGTAGGGAGTGGCTCTGCAGCTAAAAAAAAACATTATATTGAAGGACTGTGTGTGATTTTCCCCAGGGATTTCAGGGTGTTGTGACACCCCCAGAGGTCCCAGGACCCTTCTGAATAGTGTCTGAAAGCTGGCAACCTGCATTTTTATCAGTCAGTCTGCACATTCCTGGAGAGATTACTGATGGATTCATGCACATCGATGCTGTGCATGCTCACACCAGTTACATCTGTGAGGCTCCTGAAGCACACATAGGACTGTTCTCTTGCTCAACTCAGGTTTATAGCAAGGCCAAGTGACAGCTGGGCTGGGAAGACTTGCTCATGGGAGGATGCTAAGGCTGTCAGAATTTGCTGCAGTGCATGGCAAAATAAGGATTCACCTCTGCTTTGAATAGTTTTCCCATTCTCCAAATGAGGTTTATCAAATAATGAAGTGTACTGGCATCTGTATGTAAGACAGAAGCTTCTGGTAAACTCATATGCCAACTTCACCAAGCAACACGATGAAATAAAGGTTTCAAGAGATCACTGAACAATTGTTAACTGGATGATTGCTCCTGCTAAAAGGAAAATTATTATTATTATTATTACAACAGAATGCAGTCAAGATAGTTTCAAGTTTAGTGTGGTTACCTGTTCCTTCTCCTGATGCAAGAAAAAAAAAAAGCAGAGCAATTTTTATATTTACACAGATGTTATTATAATTACATTATAATATATACATTATAATATATATGTTATTATAATTACATTAATTATATACAGATGTTATCAACACTTCTAATAGTCATTGGAAATAGTTATTTAGATAGGAAATGATCCTTTTTTGTCCTCCTTGAAAATACAGTAAAGCATTGATTTACATCACCTCTGCCAATTTTTTACTTTTCATGGTATTTATTTAATATTAATATACTTTCTTTATTAAAAGCTCTTAAAACATCCTGAAATTATTAAATTGTCCTACAGAAAATGAATGCAGAAAGCTAAATTCGTGAATGAGGTAAACAACGAAGAGGAAAACATAATAAAATCAAAAGCAGAGAATGACACTAGAAAATAATTTAATGAAAGATGATTATGTAAGATTTCATAATGGAGTACCTTGCCATGTGTGACTTTAGTATTACAGCAAGGGTGTGTTGCGTGGCAGTTGGCCAAAACTCATTGTGTTCCATTGTTCTGGGTGTGATCCTATAATGTTATTTTTCGGGTTGCAGCTGTTGTTGCAAATGTCTGCCGTTGGGTTGAGAGCAGAGGGGAGCATCCAGAACTCCCCCCAGCTCACTTCCTGCATCCAGGTGAAAGCAATCCTCCCCTCATTCCAGGAGCCAGAAGTTTGCTGCATGATTTTTCTTCCTCCTGTGCCACCATAGCTCAGCCAGGGTGGCTGCCAAGGAACAGCTGGTGGCCACATTGCTTCAGCCTCATTTCCTCCATGGGAGGATCTGTGCTGTGACACCTTCTCCAGGTCTCCTGGGTGGCACCATATAGTGATTGTAATCTCTGCTCTTCATGTTCATTTAATTCAAAATGCTTGAAGTAAACTGAGGCCGTGTAGCAGCCCAAGTGGCATTTGAGTGGCAGTACAGGGGACTCTGCTGTGTGCTTGGTGGTGTGAGAGCCTCTGTGGTGGATGATGAGCTGGCTCCCTTCATTTTGGAGGGCAGGCTGGGGAGGATGGTGGCATAGTCTTAGCACTGGTCACACAACAGCCTCCAGATCCCTTCCCCGACTTCCTGGTGGGAAGCAGTCAATTAACTCCAAGTGAGAGCACACAAGTGGATGAACATATTCAGATGTGAATGACAAGGGGCCAGATCCTGGGACTGGGCTGAGGAATTAAGTTATCAAACAGAACAGATGTAGTCTCAGTTCTTTTTTCCATATTTAAAACCTAAATCACCAGCTTCACTCCAGATGCATCCTCCCATTCTAAATATAAATAAAGACACTATACTCTCTTTTAATCTGCTCAGCAGGAACAATCTTTTCTCTCATTATTCTTTGTTTTGCATTTCCATTTGCTTATCTTCTCCCGTTTTTCTTCCTGTCCTCCCCACTCTCATTTGATTTTCTTATCCAAACATTTCTTATATCAGTATTCCTCTCTTCCTTTTCTCAGGTCCACATTGCTTCTCTGCATTTCTCACTGAAAATGTCTCTTTTGATCTATGTCTCCTATCCCTTCTGACTAATTCCTTTTTAGTCTTACATGTTCTAGTAGTTCCAACTTTAGACAGCAACATAGATGGGGGATTTAGAACACTTAGTTGTACTGTCAAAATCCGTCAGATGATTTGTTTCCTTTGGAGTCACTGGAACTTGGAAGAGAAGCAGTTTTCTAGGATCTTCCAGATGTTTTGCTTCTAGTAGGGATAGAGGAATGGATTAAGAAAGTATAATTTCTGTTCTTCATTCTGATTGCTTTTCTGCATTATTATTTGGGAAGCACCAACATCTTGAAGGAGGAAGATGATAATGAATTTATGATATCATTTTTCATGCTTTAATTTTTTTTATCCTTTTATGCCTCAGTGCTTCTCGTTATGTTACCTTTCTTGTGTTTTTAGTCCCAGGAGCAATTAGTATTACAACATACAGAGAAGCACTGCTGTAGAAAAGGTTCTACCCATTTACATACTAAAGTCCATGGGAAAAGAGAAGTTTCTTTACTCTTCTGTGTAAGCCCAGTTACTGTAAAGGTATTTGAATGTAATATTGGTCAGCTTGAAAACTGTGAGCAAAAGAAACCAGACATATTTTCTGTTGATGCTGGATCTCACTGAAAAGTTATGTTCGAGGCTCAGTTCAGTCCTCCTGCATTTTGATATTTTCATGTATGATTTTCAGGTATATACAAATGTATAGTTTTATTAAAAATTGGGATCTTAGGCTTTGTGTCTAGAAGGCTCAGGCAAATGGTTTGTGAAACCCAAGTCCATGGAAAGCTTTGTAAAGAAACCTATTGTTTCTAGTTAATGTTTTTTTTACACAGGTGTCCTTCTGCTGTGTTGTGTTTCCCAGCACCTTAGAGATAATACTTCTGTTGATAAATCTCTATGTAACACCTTCTTTTTTCATAGTGCCAGAATATTTTTGAACAACACTCATTTGTGAGCCACTTCAGTGCGAATTCTTTCCTGCAGGATTTTTGCCCGATCCCTTGCTTTTCTTTGCTGGGCTCTGCTCTCTACTAGCTATAAACCACTGATTTACATCCTATCTTTCAGACCACTCTTCCAATTTTACTAATAACTGAGTTCTGATCCTCTGCCCCTCTCAGGTTTATGTCTCTCCTGAACTAAATGGGAGATTCTGTGCTTCCTGATATATCCTAATAATAGAATTGAATAGAACAGGCAGGATTTGTTACCAGCAGAATCACAGAGGGCGGACACATAGAGAGCTGTGCAGCAGAAGTGCCGTGAGGCGGCAGTGCAGCCCAGGGATGGAAGCGCATCTCCTCCCCTGGGGTGGAAATGCCTCTGCACTTTCCCCTGCCGTCAGCAGCGAACCATTGCAGCAGCGGGGCACTGGGGGTTGCCTCGTTACTTGGGAAAGTCCTGCTAAGATAACATTAAGGGAACAAACTGAAAATAAACTGGTTACACTAGAATGGGTGTGACCACTTGGTATTGCTTCTCCGGTTGTGTCCATGGTGTTTGTTTCCTTTCCCTGAACACAAGGAAGGGGATGTCTCAGTACATCATCTGTTGCTATTGCACCCAGTACTCTTGCTCCCTCAGGGGAGGGAATGCCTAGTTTAGATTTGTCCTTTAATAATTTCGATGTTTATCTGGTTTGAATGAAGCTCTTATATCAGAGTGGAATCAAGTCTATGCCACCCTCCTCCCCACACCAGAGAAACACAGCAGCACTGGTTGCAAAATTTTTTTAACCTCTGCAAAATCCAAGCCACTGCTATGGTGTACAGAAAGGGTCGTGTACCACAAAATCCCCTCCCTGAGGGATGTGTCATGACCATTCTATACCAAACTCTTACAATATAAAGCCATTTTGCACTAACTCACGTTGATCCTGACAGCCCTTAGTGGATTGTGATTCATCCCTTCCTTCCTCTCATTTGGAATGATATGGTGCCACTTCCTTTACCATGTGTGCATCTGGATCCACGTGCAGAAACCCTGCAAATAATTATAGGAGAGAACACTTATGAAAGCAGATCAAACTAATTACAGAGTTGAGGACATTCTTTAATTTGGCTTCCTGAGCTTTGATGCCAAAATATCCTCTTACCCCTTTTTGGAGGACTGTGGAATAAGGCTTTATCTCTCTAATCTCACACTTTCAGAAATTCTTTTCTTCCATGTGATTAAAGGCAGTCAAAATTGTCTTCAATAACGCAACTAAGACTGCACTAAATGCATTCAAATAGAATGAGGAATAGAATTTAAAAAGAAAACAAACTTCAAAAAGAGAACAAAACAAAAAGAGATGAAGATAAGTCCCCTCAGCCTGACAACCTTCCATGCAGGGCTTTTCTTTCCTTGAGGAAGGTTGAAAAACATTTAAGTGTAAAGATTTTTTAAGGAAACATGGCTAACTTTCACCAGACTGCTGAGTCTCTTCTAGTAATCTGCATGAGTAGAATGAACACTGTACTATTTTTTTGTTCCTAGGTTTTAAAATTAAGTACAGCTTTTTTAGAGCTCAATTCAGTGTCACCTGGTCCTGAGCATTACAGGGCAATGGCTACTGGCTACACAGTTTTTTCTAAATGTTATTCTCTTGGTATTAAATAGGTATTAAATCTCTTCCATGCAATTTTGTCCTAAAAACTCAGAATATATTAAATGTATTATTGCTTTACATTCAGATATTAGGGTTTTTTTTGCTTTGCTGTCCTAACAAGAGGCCAAAAGTAGTGCTGGCCCAGAACTTCTCAGTAATTATGAGGAGGCTAAGCTGACTAAGCAAAATTTGGAGCTGTGTCCTGGGCCAGGAAGGAGGGGGGAGAGCTCTAAAACTCTGAGGAGAGCTGTGTGGAGCTGGGTTTGTGGCTCCCGAGGCCTGGGTGGAGATGAGGAGCACAGACACCATGAGTGCCGAGAAGTGCTGCAGCCCCAAGGAGCTCTCTGGCAGCAGCAGCAGCAATCAGCAGGACTTCCCAGGGACCTTTCCAGGCAAAGTAGGGCCATCAGAATTTTGTCACCTCTACTAGCTGTTCTAGGCAAATCCCAGCTTTGTCCATGGTTCTAGCTGACCCTGCACAGAGATGATTTTTATTCCAGCTGTCTATCTCTTTGATGGGTTTATCTTGCCTGCAAAACCTGGGAGCCTTTGCCTGGAGGGCCAAGGTGGGCAGCAGACATAGACTTGCTAGCAAAAATATTTGCAGAAGAGTAATTCACTGTAAAGCCACAGGAGAGGGAGGAAGAGGGCAATGTCTCTCCAGAAAGCAGCTGGTGGTGGCTAGGAAGGATTGTCTGTGTATCTACCATCTTGATGAGAACAAGATTTATCATACTGGTTTTCAGATCACTGGTCTTCTCCAGACTAAATCAAAATCAATGAGAAGCTTCTTATTGTTTCTGTATGTTTACAGTCAACCCCACTGTGTATTAGCTTTCAAATATATCAATATGTGCATATTTGCAGTCTAAAATACAAGCCTATAATGGCTTGAAAAAAAATAGAAAAATCATTAAAATATTTGAAAATTGTGTATCCTATGTTAAGAGTTTGGAAGCATTAACTTCAGCTGCACTTAAACAAAGGGTAAACATTAGGAAGAGCTCATGCTTGGAACTATTTTTAAGTGTTCATTATTTTTACAGTCTCTGCCAAGTAAGGCAGAATTTATTTACTTTTGTCTGACTAACTTCAACTGCTTTAGAGTCTCATAAGCTTCATACAACAATTATGTCTTGGATCTTTTTACTGTGTGATATCACCACCCTTTGCTCTCTTTTAATCATCTATCTCCTGTTTCATATAGCAAACAGTGTTCTCCCAGATCCCTACCAGCTAGAATCCAGTATTCTCTAGCTGACATCGTATAATGCAATTGACAGCAAATTTTGACTTCACAGTCAAACTCAAATTATGTTTCTTGGGATGTTTCCTGTTGTTTTTGCAGGTGGCTATTTTTTTTAATCCTCAATCAAAGCTGATGCATTGAGCAAGTCAACTATTTCCATGTATATGTTAGGCAATTAAAACAAACTGGTAACATTCTGCTAGCCCATTTACCTGAAACAAGTACATTTTGCTGAGGAAGGGCATGGTGTAAATTGGATGGAATGGGTACAGGAAAATTCATGTATTACATTTTTATACTGCTGCCCAACAGTAATTTTCAGCAGGATTCAAAGCAGTTTGTTTTAGAGTCCTGTGAAAAGGATTTTATTTTTGCATTAATTTTTCAATTTTTCATTAGGCACACAGACTGAATACCTGATTTCCACAAAGGCAGGAATATTGCAGTGGGGCTGGATAAATACATCTTGCTTGTTTTCATATACACCTTATATATTTTTTTCTTCTTCAGAATGTAACTCCTAAAAGATTTTAAGCCATTCTAATTGCAACATATAGTGAGCTATTTAGATATTCAGCTTGACCAATGCTTTAAAGAATCTGAAGATCTATGTTGGAAGAAAGAATTGGGTAAGCCCATTTCAGAACCATTATGACTGCACATCAATTTCCAGTGCTACTATTTATCCACAGAGAGCTCTAAGAGGGAAACTCAGTGCTGGTAGCCGTGTGTAGGAGTGTGCAGCCATTGTGAGGAGTAGGCAGCCATGAAACCAAGGGATGCACAATATTAGAATACAATTTTTACCTTTTTTCACTTGGACAGCAGAAGACAAGACCTGGAAAGATGGACAAACAGAATTTGTGAGAGGACATTTCTCAATAGCTGGAAAAGTGTTTGAGGCAAGTGACCCAGCTGGCTGACCCAAAGTGGTATGAATGTTGTAGATTTCCAGAGTGGATTTTTTAATAGCTCTTCTAGGAGAAGTTTAGTTGAAGGAACAGATCAGAAAATAGAAGCAAATGAAATTTGAGCCAGTGTGAGTTTTCCTGTTATTTTTCCAAACTTTTTTTGAACACGTACATTCAGTCAGCTAAAGAACTCCCTCATTTGTCCTGCATACTACTTTCGACTTGTCCAGCAGAGGAAAAGTTAGAGTTTGAAATGTAAAATGGTCGTGTTTCAGGCAGCTGTATTAAAATGATTTTCTTTCTGGTTTGCCTTAATATAGAACTGATTTTAGTAATTAGATTATGCACTTGGCCTACCTATAACTGAAATATTTATAAAGTCTTATGTAGTCTGAAGCTTTTTGTTAGCTATATGTTAAAGAATGTTCAAAAGCATAAATGGAAGGAAATGGAATAAAATACTTAACAAATTGCTTCTGGATTGACTTTTCCTGGACAGTAGATAGGAATAATTTCTTCATTTCTCCCAGTGCATGTAGTTTTGACTCAGCCATGCCTCTGTTGCAGGTTGCCCATGCCAGCAAAAGACATATCACTAGGAAAACCAAAACATTTTGCAGGGAATAGTATGCCTTGGGTCAAATGAAATGTTCTACATTAAAGGTACCATCTTGCCCTCTTAAGTGTAACTAATTTCCTTGTTAATATATTAGAGTTAATGTAAGTCCCACAATGACTCTGAAATAAACACTTGAGCTATTTTTATGGAACACTTGAGCTGTTGTAGCATTTTATATTTAAGAACTCTTTTTTTTTTTTTTTAAATAAAATTTGGCCCCATGAAAACCAGAATGAGACAATGCCACCTTCTGGGTCTCACTGACACTTAGATTAGGGCTTCTTAACAGTATAGTGGGACAGATGCCAAATTTGGTCACATCTGTGTCCATTTGTGCTGCTCTCTCAATTTGAATGGAATTATTGCTGATCAAAGAAAGGGCCCAAGCATTTGTAACCACTGTGAAGAAGTCTGAACCATCAGAGGCTGAGTAAAATCATCCTACAGGCTGCCAGCTATTTTCTCTGATCTAGACTGTTGCCCTGGTACTATTTCTTACCAGACCTCATTTCTGCAAGGCTGTTTTTCCTTCCATAGCTGGAAAACAGCTGTAACTGAATGGGACAGGAAAGGTTCCTGTTAACCAGACTATCATTCAGCATTAGGGAAGTTGCAGTTAATTGTAACCCTTCATAGTACCAGATGACCAATCTTAGAATATAATTAATCTCAAGGATTTCAGAATGAGAGTTTCTGACAATACTTCTGTGCAGCTTTTTTTAACAAGGACATTAATTCTGAAAGCAAAGGCTTGCATCCTCCTTTTTCATGCACAAAGCTGCATTGTTATCAGTGGGATGTTTATGTGCAAAAAAAGCTGTGGATCTGTCAGCCTGCCCTGAAGGCTTCTTGAAAAATATCAAGGTAGCCAGTTGATTAGGTTCTTAATGAATTTGAACATTTAATGTTGTCAAACTGAAATTTGACATAATTAAAAGCAATTTTAAAAGTGACCATGCATGTTTTGGAAAGCCATAATCATGTAGTAATATTGGAGCAAACAGCCCTGTTGCAATTAAGGCCATAATGATGCTAATTGGACCTGTTCTAGGAGAAATGAGTACCTGGGGAAGTAAAAGGATCATACCTGAATCTACATAATTCAGAGAGTGGGGAGAAACTCACATCTTAATGAAAATTGATTTTGAGATCAGTGCCTTTTGTCAGATGTTCTTTCTTTTAGTGGTTTCACATCTGTCAAATTTCATTCACTGGAATGCTTTTGGACTTTTGCTGGTGGGAATAAGTGTTTTGAAACTTCATGCAGGTAATGCTGGCATGTCTTGATTTATATTGCTCCTTCTATTGGAGATCTATTAAGAATAACTTCAAAAATCCATATTTTGAATAGATTTTTAAAAAAGATCTTCTGTCATAGAAAAGCAGCATCATGCAGAGATACTGAGCTAGAGTTATATCAAGTCATCTGCATGCCAGAAGAAATTCAGATGTGATAAAATGGTTCTCTGTCTTGCTTGTTCGGGTTAGCCTGGGCATTTTTTCATAGCAGCTGTGCTTTACTGGTGTGTGCAAGTGTGTGTACATAAAATGGTTCACAAACAGTATAAACCTCCCTCTAACAAATTAAGTTTGATGGTGTCATTATGTTATTAATTAAATAATGATGACTTTCCAACTTTTGGAAACAAACTTTCTCAAAGAAATATCCAATGCAGACAAAAAGAGAAAAAGGAAGCAAGAACAGGGTCACATCCAGACAGAGCATAAAGTCAGAGCAAAGGCACAGGGAGAACAGGTTTCTGTTACGTGTCAGTCATGCAAAACAGAAACAATGCCAGTATTAGAAACACCTACAAAATGTGCCCCAAGAGAAACATATAACATGAGATGCTGCACTGCCAGACAGCAGTGTGCAGGGCATACAGTGCATGAAATCAGAGAACACCTCCAAGGACAAAAGGTTAACAGTGATTATATGTTCTTTTCTTGTGGATCATTCTGTGACCACAGACATCCACTGTGGACAGCCTCTGATTTTATGCAGAAGCTCAACCTAGAACTAAGATTTAAATGGGAGTGAAATATAAAATAAATTCAAAATTACTTATGGACAACAATTTAAGAATAGGAACAAAATTCATGCAAATGAGAAATCATAATAATAATAATGTCAAATGAGAGGATTCAGAGGTTTACCTGAAAAATTGTGAGGTCATCTTTCATAGTTTCATTTGTAGGAGGTGAGATATAGAAGTGAGACATGCTGTCTGAGCTCATTATTTAGACTTGAGGGCCACTGAAGAGAGGTAAACAATCCTACAGAATTGTGACCAGTAAAATAAATGGACCTATGGAAAAGACTGTCTTTAAATAGGTACTTATTCTGAAACAGCCACATATAGGTGAGAAGAATCACATGTAACAATGATCATGACAGACAAGAAAGGCAGGTGTTAAATGTTATACTAAGTAGAATAAACCAGCAAATGTTAGAGGGACCTCCTCAACCATGAAAACAAATATCTTCAAAGCAATACATGCTTACTATACATCTAGGATTAGATGCAAGTTCACAGCAAAGACAGGTTAGTTGGGGGAATCACAGAATCAGGGAATGGTTTGGGTTTAAAGGGACATTAAAGATCATCTAGTTCCAAACCCTTGCTATGGGCAGAGAGCCTTCCAGTAGACCAGGCTGCTCCATCCAACCTTGCCTTGAACACTTTTAAGGCTGTGGCACTCACAATTTCTTTGGGCAACCTGTCCCAGTGCTTCCCCACCCTCTGCTCAGTGGTCTATTTGAACCATAAGAGTATCAGAGTGTATTGCACGTTTTGCTGTCAATTTCTTTTTCATTTTAGGAGAAACAGAAGCAGAAAACAAATCCAGAAATTTAGTGATAACAATCTTTTACCTCTTCTAACAACTCCTGAAATCTCATTTAGATTTTGTTTTCCATAGCTCCTATTAAACAGGCAAAACCCACAATAACTTCTTAACTGCAGTCCAAATGGATTGCAGAGATTATTTTTCTTTGGTGTGGCTGGTGCTGAAATAATGCAGATACCTCTAGTGGATTTTTAAAACACATACTAAAAAAGAGGGGAATTTTGCCATCTCTTCCCGCTCTGGCCCTGCCAAATGCTACACAGGCTGAAATTTGCACAGGAATTTGGTTTAGTTTTTTAACATATAGAGATCTTGTTCATTCTTTATTATAATTAAATATATTACAGCAATTATCCTCCATATCAAACCCATAATGGAAAATAGGTCTATGGAAGGCTGACCTAAGATAATCTTGGTTCCCTGGACTTCCATGCACTGTTTTTGAAACAGTCTCTTTTCCATGTAGCCCAGGGCAAGAGTCTACATTTATCTCTGACTGGTTGCTTTTATTTTGCCCTTTGCAGTAGAGATATTCTTGCAGTACATTGTACAACGTGTAGGTTTCCCCCTCCAAAATAAATACATTGGATCACTATTACACTGGTAACCCTCCTGTTTTGAATCTGGACCTGGCTCCTTAGGCTTGTACTTTGTGAAATAAAGTCATTCCAGTCACAGAAGGCCAGAGATCAGGACATGTCTGGTTCATGGCTTTCCAATTTGAGGGAGCTATGCTTACCAGCATTTTTTAACTGATGATGACCCCATTTAGAAAAAATCTTTATGTTTCCAGCCTCTGGTAGATAAGAAGTATAAAGGAAATCAGAGCAAAGTTTTCTACTTGCCAGTCACACTGGGCTCAATGCTGCAAATACTTTTGCAGTAGTTAAGTTTTACATACAGCAAAGCAGAACCCATTACAGGCATTTTAGCAAAACCAAGTGTCTGGTGAGTGCACAGTTGCAGGGAAGGAGAGAGGCAGGATTAAAGGAAATCCTAAATTGGTTCAGTCCCTTTTACTGTGTCATTTACAGACTGGGTTGGAGGGAGTTTTTCATGTGTCATATGGTCTTATTTGCAACCGAATGAATTTCGTCAACACCTTCAAGAAGTTCTGTTTGTTCTACATTTGTGGACTGGCCCAAGATAACATTCTCTAAGGAAGTCCCAGCATTTGGTGTTCTTACCTGAAAAAAGAAGTGTACAATTTGAGAGCTCCAATCTAGTTGTGATTTAGTGTTCACTTTCTGAGACACAGAAGAGCCAGCTGCCCTTTTGAACAGGGAATGTCCTGTCTTTTGTAAGAGAAAATTCAGAACAGACTTGAGCATCATCTTGGATGATTGAGCAGAACTGTGGGAATATCTAGTATTTCATAGCTTGTCAAAGCTTTGAGTCCAGATTTTTAAACCACTTCCTAGAAGCAAAGAAATGTGCAAAACCAAAGTCATGACTTAGAACTACTGTTAATGTAGTGCTAGAAAATTGTAATTCTTGTAAACTTTGGGGCAGTGACTTTGAGGGCTGGAGTGGGGTTTCATTCATCAAAGTGGAAATACAGGCAACTATGATGAAATACTTATGATAATACATGCTTGCATAAATTGGGAAGAAGTGTGAAGAATCAGGAAAATTATTTTATCTTTGTTTATAGTGTAGATACTGGAAAACTGTGTACTGTTCTGAAATCCTTTTGAAGAAAGTGAAAACACAAGTATCTCAAAATGCTTAAAATAAAGACATAAATTTAAAGAGTACAACCTTTTTATATACACAAAATAAGCTTTTCATGCATAAAATATTGTCCTTAATATTTTCACTCCAGGAAATCTCATAAAGAAAAGCATAACAAGAACAAAGGCCAGAAAATTTGAGCTATTAGAAAAATATCACATATGTTTAATAGTGGTGATAATGATATCCAAAATTACCAAGGGAAGTATGGAGCTCCCTGTCTTCAAACTGAAATCGTCTGAAGTAATTCCAGAGCTGAGCACAAGTTGTTAAACTCAATATAGGAATTGCTGGATGCCATTCCCCAGGTGACATTATGCAGGAAATCAGGCTGGTGGTGTAATAATTATACTAACCTATGAATCAACAAGATTTTATTAGCTAAACTCTGCTTTTCCTGTGTACCTCCTTGCAGATTTCAATACCATTATTAACATTTATCAAAGTGACAGGAATAAATTACAAATTATTCTCTAGTCTTTAGCATTATGTACTGTCTGTTGTAAGAGATTAGGCAAAGTGATCACTGCATTTCATGTTCTGAGCAATTTTTCTACCTGTGAGTGTTGACAAATCATAATTTGTTAGGGTGGCCCCTGTAAGTTTTCTTGAAAATAGTAATGAGATTTCTGTGGCTGCAATTTGTCTGTAGTGGTAGGATAAAAATAATCTTCAGAGCTGTCAAGACCTATAGTTGTATGTGAAAATACATCTGGGGAGAAGGGAGGGCATCAGAAAATGAGATCAAGCAGTTACTTTAAACTGAGAACAAAAATATATCCTGACCAATTTGTTTCTAACTTTAATATCTCACATAACCATTTAATAAGCTCCATTGTTAAGGGAACAAATGTACTTTGTCATTTGGATTTATTACAAGGAAGTTACAGCTTAATTTTAAGACATCTATAAAAATGTTTTTAAGGAAATGTTGGAAAAAAGTAACATTAAATCATATTACAGACAGGAATTCCAAGAAGAAAGAATTATTAAATTGCTGATAATTAATGTGTATTTATTAGTACAAATGTGACAGGTTACATTTGAGGTTACCAGCCTGTGGTTGGAGTTCTAGAAAAACATTTTTTAAAGCAAATGACATATAGCTATGATGCAAAGTGAGCTCTCATTCTGTTCTCAGGATAAAAAAAATGTCCAAAGAGCTTTACTGCACAGAGAATTACACTGGTGGAAAAAATAATCCACTTTTAGGCTTTCTCTGGTTGCTGATTTATGAACCTAGACAATGCAATATTGCTTTAAAACAAAAATCTAAAATTCATGCAACTCCCTTTACAGACTGGTAACCTCAAATGCATCTTATTAAATGCCCTGGGTTAATAATGTATTAAATTTTAATCTGTACTGTGATTTGCTGTTTGTAATATAATTTGAGTTTACTTTTCATCGAATTTGCCTTTATAATTAATGATTTGATACATAGCTCTCCTCTGAAAATCACATGACAAAATATATTTGATTCTTTATTCATCAATGTCTACTGTTTTTCATACAACATGAACAGAAGGAGCTTATCAATTGAAAAGTTTTGGCCTTCTGCATCTGCAGCAGTATAATTCTCAGTGCAATCAGAATTTCTCTGATGCTGGTTTTATGTTGGCTGAAGGACACTCATTTCACACAGCAGGCATTATTCCATTATACGTATCAGTGAAATTTAAGGTTTTGTGAGTTGTTGACCTTCTACCATTTTCCAGGGGAAAGACAGATCCTGGGATAGTGAATTTTAATTATAATGCCAGCAGTCTTGTGTCATTTAGTCCCATTTGAAAGCCTTTTCAGAAGCAGTCAGCAGATCCCCAGGAGTCTGTGGGACTCAGTGTGGAAATCACCACGCCAAAGGAAGTATTTGCCAGCCTCCACTGTGAGTGAACCAGATCTGTGTGTGTGTGTGTGTGTGTGTCCTGCAGGGCACTAAACAGCCTCAGTTTCAGCTTCCTCCTCCCCATTGCCATAGTCACAGTGAAAGACAGGATTCCCAACCCACCAAAAAGCATAACTGAAGTACTTATAATTAAAAATACATGGGAGAGGTAGAAATCTGATTTTGGACATTGCCTTATTTCCAGTCTGACCACAACACACCACTTTAGAGCCTATTTCCAAAGCAGTGTACTTTCTCTCCAGTGCAGGCATTGACTCATGCTAAGGAATGTATTCCATTACAGCTTTGCTGGCTTGCACTGTAACTTCATGTAGAACCAGTTAGTTGCTGTGGTGACAGCAACCAACAAACAGAAAAAAATCATGAACTCTTTCAGGACTGGTCAGAGCAGCTTAATGACAGCATCCATGCTTAAAAGTGTAGAACTTTCTTGGTTTGCTCTCATTGAAAAGGAGATTTAAGGTGTAATATCATCCTAAGGCCATTTATGTTTCCTCCTGTGATATTAAATTTTTTAAGCTACAGAGACTGTAATCTATAGCCATTCTTTCCAGAAAATCTGGAGTTTATCTCACTAATAACAAACTTATCCACAATTAAACTTGGTGAAATCCCACTGTCTTTTGGAGAGGTATGTGAAGACAGAATCTGAGCTTGTTGGTGTGGATAATACTTATCCAGTGCTGGAATATGTACAATACTTTTATAACCTGAAATTTACTGTAACATTCAATGGGGGTGTTTGAAAAATAATGTAGGATAAATATAACACTGCAATATATTCAGAGAGGTGCAAACCCACCAAAAATTCACACACAAAAATAAAAGCCATAACTATATTCATTATTGCTCTAAAATTCGATCATATGAACAATTTCAGGAAAGGCATAGTGTGGGATGCTGTCTATGAAAAGTGGAGATTTCTTCTTTTAAAGAGGAAAAAATATTTTACACATCCATTATTCAGTTTTGACCTTGGTAATGTTTATATCTGCAGATACCATCCAGTGACAATGAGATGGGTACAAAGTTACTGCAAGGATGCTGAGGTGTTACCTGCTCTGTGTTAAAGGAGATGGAACCTGGGGGAAAAGGTTATTTAAGGCTCTCATAGAAAAGGAGGAGTTTGTGTATCAGGAAGAGATTATTGTGTTCTCTTTCCTTAGATTAGTTTGTTCAGCTTGAGGAATGAAGAACCAAGGGAAAGATCTCACTGCAGATGACTTTGGCCTTTTTGTTCAACCCACTCACCAACTGCAGTGACTGCTAAAATCTGGGCATATGGTTTTGTCCATTGCACTGTGACAGAACAGAGTTTCTCTTCTTCTCTTAATGCATTCTGGTTTAGAAGAGTGTTGTAGTTAAAGCTGTTCATGAAAAACCCTTTCTGACTGTGGGACTGTGGAAGTGTCAAGAGAACTCAAGCAGATTTCCAGCCAAACTACAGAACCACAGCACAGCCCCAGCTAAAAAGGATCTTGAAAGATCATCTGGCCCAATCTTTCATGGGAGAGGGAAGAGCAGACGAGATTATCTAGCACCCTGTCCAACTGCATGTTAAAACCCTCCATTTATGGGTACTTCATCCTGTCCCTGGGAGGCTGCTCCAGTGATTGATAGTTCTCACTACAAAAGGCTGGCGTTTTTCCTAATTGAAGATGGAATCTCTCCTGGAACAAATTGTGTGTCCCATCCCTTCCCCCCACCCCCATCTTTTCCATGTGAAGTGAGAGCCACTGTCCTGTTTCCAACAGGAGAATGTTCAGCCTAAAATGGTGCAATTCTCTTGTTTCATCAACCCAGTACTTAAGCATTCAGAGAGGCTCTTTGGTTCCTGCCTGCCTGCAGGAGCACCTGTGCAGGGGTCTCTAGGTAACCCCACCAGAGCAGCCAGCAACACGTGGTCCCAAAACGCTCAAAGGCTCACCTGAATGTCCTGTCGTGGCACTGCCAGCCCCACAGAGATGGCAGAGGGCTCTTCCTGTGCCTCCTGCTCCATCTGCAAGGAGGACATCTGGGATTAGTGGGCCACCTGAGCTCAGACAGAGGGGAGACACAAAACAAAAAAGGGAATATGGGGTACATTCATGCAGGTACTCACTGAGAGTTAGGGGATGCCTGGGCTCACTCACCTCAGAGGAGAGTGGCTGCTGCAGCATGTGGGCTCTTTTATGGGTGTGCACAGATCTGGCACTATACATCCATGTTGTTGTTCTCATTCATTGCTGATTTAATGACCTAACTGTCAGATCCATCAGCCATGATAAAATGTGCATGTAAAAATCAGTGTGGGAAAAACAGAGTTGTTATGGTATGAGTTGGGGAATTTGGCTCAGAAGTGATACATGTGCATATTTGTGCCTGCAAGGATGTCTATTTGTGTGCATGTGTGTGTCTGTGTATTTCATTCTTAGATGCTGTATTATTGCTATAGTTAGGTAATTCTCAGCCCATTACTTTTATTGCTAAATTTGTTAATTTGCCACTTATCCTCAGGGGACTATATTGACATTGGCAGGATAAGCCTAAGGGCTGTTGTGATGTCTAGACAAAAGGAATTAAAGACAGCAGAAATACTTACTCAATATTTTCCTTCAGTGGGAAGTTTCTGCCTCACTCTTAAAAGCCTTTTAATGTAACTCTACTAACGATTTAATATAATAACAAATGTGTGCTGTAATGGAATAAGTGTAAGCATTTCACATGTATTTACAGTTGGCTGGGCTGACTCTCTCTGCCTAACACCAAAGCCAATTTAATATTGTGGAATTGAAATTAAACTAGGAGTGTTAAGTCTCTAGGAATTTTCACTGCAAGTGAAAAAAAATCCCATCAGTTGGACTGGTACTATGGAAATCCTACACTAATTTGAAAGGAAGAGAAGGTAAACCCACTCTTTGAACAGCAGAAAAAGAACAAAGCAGAAATTTGGATTATCTCTGTGTGGGCAACATAATCCAGGGAAGATCCAGGAATGCATAAATTCTAGGTCAGAGAATAACTATTATAGTAAAAGTCTTGTCTGGGTTCCTACTAAACCACCAGACAAAACATCCTGCTGTATCATTCCCATCATAACTACTGCAATAAGAGAATTAATGGGAGGAGTGCTGGCAGCTCTTTTCAGACGTGTGTCTTGATTTTTCTTATCCCTCATCTTTAAAGTTATCTACATCAAGATGTCTCCTGTGAAGAGGATGTGAAGGAAGTCTGGTTAAGTCAGAAGTTTTTCATGGGAAAACATCAAGAGAATAGAAGAACAGAAGATCAAAGGGCAGTTCAAAGAGAAGAGAAAGGATATATTAGTGAAAAAGTCCAGAAGAGAGTGAGGTAGAAAAGCTATATATATATGGATATATATCAGTAGATCAAGAGGTTTTGAAAAGTTTCCATACTTATGAAGATTGAGCTGAATGAAACTCATCTGAATCACCGATAAATAATTTTGTCAAGAACTGACTACTCTGTTCTCACCAGGACTGTGAAGGAGGTGTTCTGGTAGAAGAGCTTAATTAAAATTAAAGAGAAAACCCTCACACATCTCCTGCTATTGCCATCCTATCCCTTCTTTCTGGAGTGAAGATACCTGCCTCATCTCTCACTGTCAATCCCAGTTTAGAAGATCCCACATTGCTTTGTGGGAAGCTTCAATCTCTGCTGTGTCACAGCCTGGCTCTGTCTACATTTGACATGATTTTTGGCAATATCTTCTTGTTTCCACTCCCTATCTCCCTCTAGTACCACATGGGCAGATGAGCCTCTCCTGTTACTCTAATTGCTACACTTTACTTCATGATTGATGACATATCTTAAAATGCAAGGACGATAAATAAAAAATAAATGTTGCTTGGCTTTGGAAATCTGCTCATCTTTATCTTTTCCAGAACAGAAAAGAATGTAGTCCAAACCAAAAAGAGGAAGAATTTAGAAGACTGAATACCAAAGTTTTATTGTCCAGATCTTTTTCATATAGAAAACATAAATTAAAGAAGTGATATATATAACTAATGAAAAGAAGCATAGAAGACAGAATGAAAAAGAAGAGGAGAGCTTGGAGAAAATCTCTCAGTTACATGTGCTGTATTGTTAGAAAGTTTAAAGATGCATTTTGTTCTGGAAGCCAGGAATACTTTTCTCAAAAACACAAAACTCCATCGTGACCCAGATTATGAAAAGGCTTTTCCCTGGCCTTGCTAGAAAGGAGGGTCTATGGCAGTTTAGAGGCTGTTTGACAGCCTGGAGCATGGGGCTTAAAATGATCTATTTTTTTTGGACTTGATTTTGAAGTTAGAGAATGCACTGTCAGTCAGCAAACCGCAGAACACATGTAACCCAAAACAAAGCTACTCACCAATTTGCAAATGCAACTAAATACAGGATTGTTCACAGTGCCTATGCAGACTGGGGTATAATGCCTCCAAAGGCTATCAAAGACTCTGAATTCTCTGAGTTCCTTTCCCTCATTCTTTACTTTTTTTTAACATGACAGAAGCTGTTCACAATGCTCACATGAAACCTGGCATCCATGTGGATGGATGTATCTATAGGTACACATGGCCATTCTTAGCTCTGCTGTTTTTTGCCCTAAAATATGGCTGTGGGTGTTTTCATATTGCAGCAATGAGTCATCACCACCGTGGTGCTCTTAACTGGGATTCCAGCTGGGACTGAGTGTTCCTGCTCTGTCTGACAGGGGTCTCTGAAGGCACTGTGAGAGCTCCTTGTTCTGCCAGGGTTTGCTCCATTCCTTGCTACTGTGTCTCATCCTCTGCCACAGCTCTGGCACTCACAAGTCTGCATTCACTCAGGCAAGGCTCTTGAACACTGCTGGCATTTTAGAACTGATGACCAGGTGACCATAATTACCATATTAGAGTCAAAATGTGCTTTGTTCTCTTTGTGTTAGTGCCTGAAATGTGCCTCTATACACTCCAGCTTTCTAACACCAATGCTGTGCTCAGCTTACAGACATTTGAAGAAAAACAAATCTGTCGCTAGGTGATATAGAGACAGTGTTTATTTTTTGGGTGAGAAAGGTGCATAAGGTTGAGGTATTCAACTCTGTGGCATGCATTTTATTATGTGACACCCACTAACTCTCCATAAGTAATACATCAAGTATTTTATATGCATGAATTGTGTTCCCAGTTGTGTGTTTTTATATAAACCACTGGAATTCATTTTAACAGTTTCTCTTGTATCGTCTATCAACTTCTCAGTCAAACTCTCAGTTTTTTTAAACACATTTATATTATATTTATCCCTTATTTGGTAGTCATCATTGTATACTAGTACTTCAAAGATGTTTGTTCAGGTAGTTTAACAAGGCAAATGTTTCCCTATTAACAGCAAATTCCATTGCAAAGGATCATCTGTTTATCTTCTCCTCAAACTGATTTTTGATTAAAAAAATAGTAAGAAAAGTTCAACTAGAAGGATGCCAAGTGTTGGGGATTTCAGATATTAAATAATTGTGACAGTTGGCAATATGCTGGAGTTTGCAGTACATCATGCTTTTGTATTCCCTAACCTGTGATTTCAGATGCTCCTGTTTCAGTCTTTACTAAATCCTTAATTCTGTAGGGAAGTGAAATATCCCTGAGAAATTTTGTTTTTCTGAAAGCAAACTGTTGCTATAGCAAAATATGATGTCTCAAATTTGACTACAATGGAGGTTAAAGGAGAGCAAGATATTTTAGAACATAAATCATCCCTGCAAAATCACTGAAAATGCTGTTTAATAAAAAAAAGAGGGTGGAATTAGATTTAACTGGAAACAGAGGTCTCTGTTAATTAAAAACCTCTTTATTTAGTGGAATCCACCAGCTCATGTTTTCTGTTTAAAATGATTTGCATCTCTGTTCCAGTACAGAGTATGTATATTTTCTTTAACTGTATTCTTACATCCATGTGATTTAGCAGTGAGGTTGGCCTTGGAGTACACAAGTAAACCACTTGCCTGGGTTTGTCTTCTTCTGGATACTCAGGACAGATCCTCAAGATCAGGAGGAATTATGGAAGGAGAATAAATGTGTTAGTCTGAACGTGGTACTCAGTTCCCACCTGGTGGCTGGGCCCTCCTGCTCAGGCAGCAGTTCCCATTGTCCCCTAACCCCTGGTGTCAATGCAGTGCTGGGTTAGAGAGAGCCATAGGCCAGTACACTTGAGTTGTTTCAGACTCCACAAAAGCATTTGACCAAGTAAAATTAAATTGATTTGTAGGAAAAAATAATTTTATCTATTGTGACTGGATATAGCATTGCAAGTATTTGCCTTCATCTGGAATCCCTGGCCTGATGGGAGCCTCTCAGCTCCACCTTCCAGCCCACCAGCTCAATCACACTGGCACTGGATTTAGATATTCACATTTGAAAACATCCACATGCAGGTTCATATAACTCTCTGATGGAGCATGGCTGTTGGACATCCTCAGGCCAGCTGCAACCCAGCTGGCTTTGGGACCAAAGTGTTGTGTCAATGTGGGCTCAGGTTAACTAGCTGTGGTAAGAAGTAGGGCTAATTTAGCTCAGGGGCAGTGTTGCAAGCTACAGAGCTTTATGGATGCCACACCCCTGCATGAGAAATGCAGGGAGCTGGTTTAGAGGCTTTTGCTCCATATGGCACAGCACAGACATTGCCCTTCAGTCCCAAAGAGTGCAGAGTGATGAGCAGTGATACCTTGGAGTATTCAAATGGCCATGTCATTTGTACACTTTCACCTCCCTCAATCTCAGAGCTGGATTTTGTAATGATTATATTAAATATTACTCCACATAAAAGCACTTCCTGTGCCAGGGGCAAGGTGTTACTCATCATTGTGGCAGACTCCAGTCAGGGGTAAAATGTTGTTTTCTTCTCTTTTTGTTGCCATCAAAGATGTCAAGGAAAGTGCAAGTGGCTTTTAAAACTGTATTTTCAGGCTTTCATAGTCCTAAAATTCATACAATGAATGACAAAAATTAAAACATTTTTCTTCAACTGGCAGCCTAATTTGAGTACAGATGCCATAAAAAAAAAAAGTGACTACTTCCCACATTTCTGTAGGACAGGAAATCATTGAAGCTGATATAAAGGTGCCTCACAGGGTTATAAGATTGATACTGTGAGGTAAATCTTTAATTACAACAATTCTAAATATTTATCCAACTATAAAAGACAAAACAATGATCATTTAGACTATTTGGGAACGAAATGTTTTTTATCATTTGAAACACAGTGCTGAAAATATGACTTCTGGTAGCTGAAAATGGCTTTTATATCATCTAAGGGGTGCTTACTTTACATATTTAAAACGCAAAGCATGTTATGGATAGCCTGTCAGTAATATAAAATCACTAACCAATCCAGGAACGTAATTCTTTTGATGAAATGGTTAAACATATTTGAATCAAACAAAACACATGTGAGTAGAGAAGTTTAAGGATCAAGTAGAAATAAACATCTTTTGCAAAGTATTCTAGTGTTTTTCCTAAAGCCCATCAAGCACTGAACTCTCCCTCACTTGAACACTGTCCTGCTGTCAGGTTGTGCCCCATAGAGAGCCCAAGGTGCCAAGAAGCCACCACTGTTGTCCATCTTCCCCTCCCAGGACAGGATGAGCTATTCTCAAATTATTTCTGAGGGACTACTTTGAATATCTTCTTTAATAATGGAAATTTTTACATGTCGTGAGTGAACTTTCTATGGAGTCTTTATTTCCAGTCCCATTCTCAGTTTATCAAATAATTTTTTCCACCATTTAATACTATGCTGTGTGTTTTGCACATAAATGGAGTTTAAATAGTTGCCAAGGAGGCAAGAAGTGACTATAGTTAAAACAGCCTGAAGTGTTTATTATTCTTCAACTAGGTGCTGGAATGGGAAACACCTTGTTCAGGGAATTTTACTTTCCTGAATCCCAAAGTGGATTGTTTAAACACAGGTGTTCGTGTGGTGTGCCTGTCCCTGTAGAATCACACACCAAATTGTGTAAATCCAGGTAGATAATGGTAAATAGAGCTCATAGGGTTAGAAGAAGAAGACATTGTTTGAGTAAAATCCACCACTGTGATTAATGTGCTCAGGCACAAAATTGGAAAAATGACCCAGTTCCTTAGAAATATCTGTGGTTTCTTACCAACTGGATACTTGTAACACATATTAATATTTTGAAGATGACATAATATTTCATGTGTCTTTGAATTTATGCTATGAATTGATTTTTTCATATGAAGTTATATATTACATTTTTTTTTCTTCTAAAACTATTCTAAGGAATACAATCAGACACTAGCAACAGCACAACACAATGCAAATGGCCTTATTATAACAGTGTAAGTGATTCAAAATGAAGAAAAACAGCCTACAAAAAGCCTTGAGTCTCAAGGTGGGTGTGCTCAGACTTCAGGGCAGCCTTGTTGTTGTGCAAGGGGACCAGGAGGAGTCTTCAAGGAATCCTTTCTGACAACGGAGTCCCAATACAACATCCATATGCTGAGGTTTTACTGCCTGGCCTTGGTTAGTCCCTCAGCAGTACCCTGAAGCTGGCATTGTGTATCTCAGCAGTGCCACCGCGCTGGAGTGAGGCTGCCCCAGGGATGCAGGGCTGGGAAGGGAAGCCCAAGTGAGCCAGTGTGAATGGAGCCCTTGTTGTGTGCTCCCCAAGAGCCACAGGGGCAGGCTGGGGTGTCTCAGCAACTGGCAGGCTCCCTGGCTCGTCCCCAGCAGGAGCTGCTGAGCGAGGCAGGACCTGGTGTGGCAGGGGGAGGTGTCAGGCTGATGGCTGATGGGTGATGCCTCACTGGGTCTGCACCTAAGTGCTGGCTGGGAAACGGCCTTCTCCCTCTGCAGTGCCCTCTGGGTGCTCAGGAGCAGGACTTCATACTTTTGTGCCACCAGATGGGTTGATCCCTTCTTCTTTTGTCAGAAGATTGGAAAAGGAGATCTGGATAAAGGAGCTGCTGCTGTTGGCTGCTGCCAGACCTCAGGGTTTTCTGTAAGGAAACCATTTTCTTTTGCAGCTGCCGAGAGAGCAGCAGTTCGATGCCACATTGTGTCCTCTTTGCTCCAGTTCTGGTTTACCCTTTAATATGTTTCTGAGTGTTCACAGTGCTTACAGCTAGTCCATGCTAAACTTGCTCTTCATTCCCACCACCAACTGAAGGTGGCTTCCTAGGGGAGTGCTATGCAGCTGCTGCTTATCCCAAGACCCAACCTTTGTACTACTTGAAGGAAGGTCAGATCACTTTTCCCTTGTCCTTCTGCATTGCCTAAATCTGGCTGGCAGGAGGCAGGCTGCAGGAAGGATGCTGTGCTGGCTGACTGCCCCACACCCATTCCTGGGCTCTGCCTCTGCAGTGTCCCCAGCAGCCATTCCCTGCTGGAGTGACAAGGGTGACAACCACTGTCCCAGCCACTGCACCACTTGTTTGTGGGGCTCCTTTGCATCCCAGTGTAAAATTAACCACTGTCTCTGTGTGCCCAGGGCCAGCTTCAAAGCCCTTTGAAATTGTGGGGATTTTTCTACCCACTTCAAAGGGCCCTGGCTCATGAGCGTGCAGCACAGGGTGCACCAGTTAATTTTTAAACTCCCATTACCTGAAAACTTCTTGTAAAGTGTACCGGAGCATAAGGCTGGGGACGAGCTTGCTGGAACACTTGACAAGGCACAGATGAACACCTGGGATTAAAAATTTCTTTCTTTGCTATTTATCCTTTTATGCCATGCACATGCCTTTTAATCATTCCTTGTAATCATTTACCTGTGTTTTCTGCTGTCCTGCACATTTAGTGCTTGGTTGTTCCCCTTGCGACACCTTGCCCAGCAATCTACAGGACCCAACAAGATCTTTCTCTGCAGGGCTTTCCTGAGCTGATCTTACATTTCTGAGCAGTCTAAAAGCTTAGAAACCCTTGGCTTACATGAGTCAGAACCACACCAGCACATGCACAGCTCTGCAGGAAGCTGCTGCTGCCGAGGACAGTCCGTGGGCAGTGTGCTCACTTGGCAGCGTGCTGGGTAGCCATCCCTCCCTGCCTTTCTGCTTCCTTGTCTCTTGCATGGCTCCCAAAATATCTCCCCCACTACTGCTTGGGATGCTTACTGCCACAGGATGGTTGCTGGCAGGACGAGAAGTTCAACAGTGTGCAGAGGCTGCTATTTTATTTGGCTGTGGTTTGTGAGGTGTATAAAGATACAATGCAAGATTAAACAAACAAACCCGAAGAAAATACCTTCCCTTTATTTACTTTTCCAGGAGAACATGTCTTTGTTTCATCCAAAGTTCTCTACATTGCCCATTTTACATCCCAGCTCCAATAGTAATAAAATGAAGTTAAAAAAAGAAAAATTTGAATAGAAATTTTCGAAGTAGTGAAGATAGGCAAAGAACATTTTATTTATAGAGCAAGGAATAAATAAACATACCTCTGAACTGAATTGGAGAGTAGTCTCCCAAAGGAAATAGTGGATATCAAATTGCTTGAATAATTTAAAACTAGGCTGGACAAAGCACTTAATAATATACAGCAGAAAAGAAGCCTGCCTTGGCAGGAGATGCAGTGGATGACTTAATCAGTCTTTTCCTCTCTAGCCTGTATTATTTTATGGTTTGTTACTGTAGATGACTCAATGTTAACAATGCTTATTTTCTTAAAACTGCTTACTCTAGGACAGTGTATGTACATGTCCTTATCCTTTATTAATTATCCCCACTTACCAGAAAGGCACTGGAGGTGCTAAACAGTTTTTAGGAATATTGTGGGAGTGTCTCTGTTTTAGGGCTGCATATATAAGAAGAATGGCAAAGCCATCTGCCAGCTCCATCCTACCAAAGGCACCATTTTTGTCACATATCACTATTGTGCTTTTTCCATTCATCACAAATTACAGCAAAATTCTTTGTGGAGTCTTTTTGAAAGCATTGAAATTGAGTTTGTATCACTAAAGGTAAAACTCACTTTTTTTTTAATGAACACAGTGCAATGTAGCAGAGCTCTATGAAGGAGGGAAATCCACAGTCCAAATTGCTTCTGAAGTGGGGCCTAGAAAAATACCATATTCACTTTGGAAGTGTTTATAAATGGCATTAAAAGTGACTGGCACCTGATGTTCTATCTTATTTGGCCATAAAGGAGCTTCACACCTCTTTGTGTAAAACCCACTGAGAAGCATGTAGGCAGAGACATTTCACTGCAGATTTAAGAAGTGTTTGTTGGACATTGGGTAAGTCAGAATGTACATTAATAAACCAAAAACTATGTAACTATTACTTCACTTGATATTAAATCTGTACTATTAAGAAAACAGACAAACACTGATAGATAAACACAAATGACAAACATTGGAGAGCCTACCTTGGTTCAGCAGCTGGATGAGATGAGCCCTAGGAGACTTACAGTAGAGAAAAAGACTCAGTTTAGAGAGAGGGAGACGGAATACACAATATAAAAATATATAAATATAAAAAAGAAAAATTCTATAGCATCTATAGCATATTCTACATATTCTTCTATGTAAGAGCAATGGCCTTTCAGAGAGGGAAGTGAAAGTTAGAGACACTGAGAATCTTTCTAACAGAACACTGAAGAACTGGAATATTTTTCTTGGATAGTATAAAAATCTACAACAGATGTCAGACAAATATCCATTTAGAATGATTTAGGTATTTGATATTACTTTGGGCCAAAGTACACCAGATGATTTCTTCATAGTCCTGTCATCCCTGCTGTTTATGAATTTGTGAATTAATGGAGAAGGCAAGTGTGGAAAGAAAAATCCTGGGAGGATACTTACAACAGGGCTTATGAGATTGGCGTGGAAAAGGCTTCCATGCAATCATTTATAGTATTGCCTCATTTTTACATTTGTCATGCTACTAACAGAAGACAGAAATTGGCATTTTGAAAAAATTACAGATTTTTTTCAGTTGTTATGTTTGACATTGTAATCCAGAGCACAGACAAGACATGACCAGAAGGGTGTCTTTCCAGAGATATTGAGAAGTCTGTGGTGGTCCTCATCTGAGGATCTAAAGGCTCTTGGAGTGTGTAATTTGACTTCCATGAAGGGGTTACAGATGGCGCTGTGCTTATCAGAGGAAGGAAGATGCCAGCACAGAAGTGTTGTTACCTTGCCAGTTCTGTGTCTGTTGAAAAGTCTGTCCCAACAACTCTCAAACTCTTCTCTTTGCAACACCAGCAAAAGCTCTGTCAGTGCTTTTTCACCATGTTAATGCATATTTGCTTGTGGCAGAGGGCACATTCCACATACAAATACCCTAAATCATTCCATTTTAATATCTGGCTTACCATGGAGAAAAGTCCTCTTAGCTTCTTGGTTATTTCTGCTCCATAAACGTTCAATATAGCTTTAGGCTAACAGAGTTTCACATCTACAAATGCCTGAAAAAATTGGAAACATTCAGTTTCATCAGTTTCAGTCCATATGCTGTGGATCTCCATTTCATTCATGTGTATTTTCAGAGGATCAAAATGAAAATGTAGTAGCACCTATGATGGAGAAGCAAAATATTAGCTATATCTAAAGATAACATATCTGATTTTGCCATTACTAAAAGCTGTTTGCTTTTAGTTTCTTTTTAAATTTTATATCCCATTTTGATAATACTCAACATAAAGAGCTATCTGTTCTGGTGAGAATATGGACATTTTTTGTTACTTCCTTCTCCACTGAAATATTTGTGGATTTTTGTTTTCCCCTTAGATGGGATTTATGTCTTCCCTTGCTTTACTGCTCTCCTTTTAGTTCACTGTGTTCTCTCACTGAGAGGCACAGCCTAAATAACCAAATACAAACTATTTCCTTATCAGAGGTGCCACCCTTTACTGATATCAACAAGCATAACTACCATAGTGATGAACTCCATAAAGTGAAACAGAAAACACCTCCCAGAATGCTATCCATTCTCTGCTGTGCCAAAAAGCTCTGGTTCATTGTTCCCCACTGCTAGTATTTTTCAACAGCTACTTTTACTAGCCAAGGCTGAGATATTTGGAGAGTTCCTTGAGTAAAACAAAACAGTTGATGGAACAAACTGCTTGGAACAGTGTCACTCTTATTTTCCAAAACACTTATTTTTCCCCCTATACCCACTAAAGCCATTGCAATACTAACCTCTTATTAAAGATGCACTTCACAAAACTATTTGGCTGTTGATGTTCCAGTACCACAGGATTCAAAGCCCATTAATAGCAGCAAATTTAACTGGGTTTTTCTGAAGTTACATGTTCACACCTACCCTCTGTGTNTTCCCCTTCCCCTTTCCTTTTACTGTGAGAAATTAAACTGTATCAAATTTCTGGAAATGTGCAAAGAAGGCTTCCAGAGATCATCAGGGTCCTCCTCGGATGTTCCAGAGCAGAGTAGGTGCTGGAGGAGGTGAAATTCATCAGAAGCAACTGTTCCTTCTTAGCTGTGCATCAGAAATCCTCCTGTGAGATGAACCCCATGTACCACAAAACTGGAGGGCAAAGGAAGCTTTGCTCATGAGTCACGAGCAGAAGTTGCCCGTGCTCCCAGGAGTGGCAGTGACCCAGTGGGTTAGAGCTGGGAGCAGCACGTCACAGGAGCATGGATGGAAACCCCAGGAAAACACCCCACAGCCTCTGATGGTTTCTCCTGGAGATGGGGATGTAGGTAACTAGTGGTCTGCATTTCAGCTACTTGCAAGAGGTTGGTAACATCTGATTTACACTGTAACAAGCCTCTGATCTCCTCCTTTAGATCAAAAATAACAGGACATCAAAAATTGTCTATGGTGTACTTTTTTCATTTATAAGTTTGGACAAATAATTTTGGCTGCTCTGGTTTTGGTGAAAATGAGGAACAGCCAAATATAGCCCCTTAAAACCAAACCAAAACACAACACAACAATTCATGCTTCCAAACAAAACAAAACAAAATAACAACAACAACAACAAAATCTGTCTTGTGTTTGGAAATGTCCGTGAAAGAGAGGTACCAGGGCAAAAATCACCTTATTATAATGAAGTAGTTCTCCAAATGCTATATTATGATCAAGCTTGCCAGGAATATAGGATGGATCAATATTCACTTTACATCATTACCACATAGCTGCAGCTTCCAAAAGATGCTAAATTAATATAGGAAATAGGAATTCTTTCCCAACTTTTTATTTCCTATTTATGAAATGTTTCATCACAATTAATTTTGGAATATAATTCCATTTTTTTCTTTTTAACTAGATGGCACCAGTAGTGACATTTGATCATATATAGTATACTAATTCAGATAAAACACTTTACTTGGGTTTAAATCAATTAATTAAGTACAAGAAGGCTGTAACTGTTTCAGAGAAACTAATTCTAATACTTCTAGGTCCAATGTTGTTGTAAGTACTGTAGCACTGAGTGCTGTGGTAGCTTACTCTGATGTCTGTGGGGCCATTCCAGACTTGATTCTGTGCAATGTTTGTCCATAAACTGCAAAAACAATTGCCCACTATACAGGAAGAGGCTTATTTTTCTCAAATATAAATCAAAAACTTTTAAGCCTCTGAAAGAAAACATGAGCACTCAGCACTTCCAATCCCACCACTAAGCCACATCTCCAGGTGCCACATCTACACGTCCTTTAAATACCTTCAGGGATGGTGACTCAACCACTTCCTTGTACAACCTGGTCCAATGCTTGACAAGCCTTTCTATGCAGAATTTTTTCCTAATATCCAATCTAAATCTCCCATGGCACAACTTGAGGCCATTTCTCCTTGCTCTATGGCATATTACCTGGGGGAAGAGGTCAACCTCCAGTTTGCTAGAACCTCCTTTCAGGCAGTTGTATAGAGAAATAAAGTCTCGTCCCAGTCCTCTCTCCAGGCTAAACAACCCCAGCTCCATCAGCTATTCCTCACAGGATCTGTGCTCCAGACCCTTCCCCAACTCCATTGTCCTTCTCTGGACTTGTTCCAGCCCCTCAGTGTCCTTCCTGAACTGAGGGGCCCAAAACTGTACCCAGATCTCAAGGAGTGTCTCACCAATGCTGAATACAGCGGACAATCCCTGCCCTGCTCCTGCTGGGCCACACTATTACTGACACAGGCCAGGATGCCATGGGCCTTCATGGTCACCTGGGCACAGCTGGCTCATGTTCAGCACCCATTTCCCCAGCCCCTTTTCCCCAGGCAGCTTTCCAGCCACTCTTGTCCCCCTGTAGCACTGCCTGGGGTTGTTGCAACCCAAGTGCAGGACCCAGCACTTGGCCTTGTTTTACCTCACACAATTTGCCTCATCTCATCAATCCAGGCTGTCCAGATCCCTCTGCAGAGCCTTTCTACCCTCCAGTAGATGAACACACATTCCCAACATGGTGTCGTCTGCAAACTGACTGAGGGTGCCCTTGATTCTCTCATCCAGATCATCAATGAAGATATTGAACAGGACTGGTCCCAGTACTGAGCCCTGGGGAACACCACTAGTGCCCAGCCACCAGCTGGATTTTGTTCCATTCACCACCAATCTGGGTTCCACCATCCAGCCGGTTTTTTACCCAGCCAAGAGCACATTCAGGCCATGAGCAGTTTCTTCCAGAGAATGCTGTGGGAAATGATGTCAAAAGTTTTACTAAAGTCCAGGTAGACAATGATCTCAGCCTCTCCCTTCTCTGTGAAGCTCATCACCTTGTCAGAGAAGGAGATCAGGTCAGGAGATCAAGCAGGACCATTGTCCAGAATTTTTCAGTGAATAAACAGTAAAAATATTAACAATGTTCTCCCTCTTTAACAAACATTTGCTAATGGATTTCGCAATAACAAAATGTGTTTTCAGGATAAAATCACAGGCAAACTAAACATGTTATATTTTCTGTGTGGGAACACTAACAGTTTGCTATCTTCATTAAAGATGGGTTGGACACAAACATTTTTGCTGTAGTTATTAAATCATATTGCATGTCTCCATGTTGACAGGTCTGGACTTCTTCCAGAATGCTATTGATACAGAAGGGTGTGTAATTTCTGACACTGGCTAATTTTCAAACAATGTTGTTTATCTGTTTTTTGAACGCACAACTGTGTGACTGATGGCTTTATTTTATCAACAGGATATATTAATTTTACTAGTTTGCATGTGCATTGTGGCAGGGTGTCAAAATGACCACTCAGATAACCATGAAAACTGAGTTGCTTAATTAGTTTAAACTCTTGGAATTCTTTGAAAAACATTTATCCTGGCTTGTCCATCCCTAATTCCATTCACTGCCTTCGTTCTGTTTGTATGGACAGCAACAGTTTTCCAGGCAGGAGTTACAACATGGCCCAAGAGACTTTTTAATTAATTAACCTCTCTCCATAGCATATATGCAGCCAAATTAGGTTTCAGAAGTGAATGAGTTGTTTTCCTTCTAGTCCTTTGAATAAAAGTGTGGTTTAATATCACAACAATTTTACAGCCACCTATTTTTTGCACTTCTTTTGAGCAAAAGAATTTCCAGATCTACTTCTTAAATTTCGGGAGAAATTTCTGGTGAATGAAGCAAGACTCATCACAGTGTTGCTCATTGTTGAGTTTTGATTAATGTTCCCACTCAATTGCTGACTCACTCTCTTTCCTGCATGTGCAAATATTTGGTTTCTTTCTTTTTCTGGAGTATGCTCTGTAGAGCCCACTGTTGTAGTATCCAAGCAAATTTTCAACATCAACCAAAATATTACCAGTGCAGTAGAACTTTGGTGACATTCCTCTTTTAAGGGTCTGAGACTACTCAATCCAACCACCTCAGCATTCACACTAAACAACTAAGTTTTTTTTCTGTTATTTTTCATAGAAAAGAGAACAGTGGAGAATAGAAAAGAGAATAGCACTGAGGAATCTTTTAGTTCAGGTCTGTGGCTGCAGAGTAAATCAGAATTGATGTAAAACCTCCAGGCATACCAAAGGCGGAGCTGAGGTCTGCAATCCTTACAGAGACAGCTATACAAAACTTATTTACAGTTAAATATTTGATGCTAACAGAATTGAAACTGTTGGGATAAATTTCTTAACGTCTCTCGTTAATCTAATGCAGGTTTTCCAGCAGTTCAACCACATCCATGAATAAATCAGTTTTCCTTTCCTTGTGCAAGTCCTTTTTTTATTTTTTTTAATAAATCTTCCTTAGGCTGGCTGTAATCTGAAGCTCATTCTGGATGAGAGTGTTGAAAATAGAATGTCATTTTCCAGCAGCTTGATAGTGAAGCAGACATCTGGTGCTCTTTTGCTACTTTATGCTTTTCAATTAACTGTCAATGATTGCAAGATATGCCTTAACACAAATAGCCCTTATGGAAAGTCTGGAGGAAGAATCTTTCAAATTCAAATGATCCCTTGGGTTCCTGGGTCAGTAAATTGTCGTATCATGGCATGAAGTCCCTCTTCAGGCTACTTTTTCCTTTCTTCTACCTCCCTTCTTCTGCATCTTTCCCAGTTGTCTCAGCAAAGAGTAGTTGTACTTATGCTTTGAGTGTGCCCCTGATTTTCCCAGAACAGAGCTGATCTTCTGGGAATAAATTTACTCTACCTGTGTGACCCTCAGAGTGCTGAATGGACATAATATTGTATTTCTTGAGGCTCTTTCTGGAAAATCTAAATAACCATCCATACACTGAACTTCAAATGCAAAAAAAAACCCCAGGTAAAAAACGCCTCACCAGAAAAAGGCTTTTTTTGTTTGTTTGTTTGTTTCCCTACAATAATTGGTTTCTACACCAATCTTTTTCTGAGTCAGTGTGAAAATTACAGTCCAGCCTCCAAAAACACTCCAGCTTGAAATGTCCTGTCCCTCGTTCCACAATTTGTAATACTCAAATTAAAAAAAACAACCAATAAAATAAAGAACACCCTTCACCCGTCCTCCATGAAACAAAGTGTCTTTATAACACTGAAACTTCTACTGCCGTTGCCAAGGACAAACCCAGGTTTCTGCTAATTAGAAGCCTTTATGAATCCTGTCTCCGAAGTGCCTCTGGAAGACATGGCTTGGTTGCTCTCTGGAATCAGCCATGGCTCCCAGTGTCTCAGGCTGGCAGAGAGCCTCCCCTGTTACTCAATAATCACTAGGCATTTCTTCATGCCCTGGCCCCTGTGAAGAACATGCTGTTTTTCTCTGATGGACAGGAGGTGCATATTACAGCACGGTTAAGGTGCTGCGGTTTATATTTTCACTGAGTATTTGGGTGGAGAATGCTTTGTTGTTATTCAGTCATCTCGAAATCACTCTTAATGCATGTCAGATTAACCAAAGATGCAAATAAAAGCATTCATTCATCGAAACCAAGCAGACCATTCAGCCTAAAAGGCTTACAAAAGACAGAGGTGAAGAAAAGAGAGGAAGAGTGCACTTAATCTGTTTGGAGTTTGGGACAGCTGAGGGAGAGCATTGCGTAGGCAGTGTGACCACACCTGGTGGGAACATTTCTGGATTGTCACCAGTCTCATTACTGAGGTACAGATGAGGTATTGCTCATCTATATTCTAGCTGCAAAAGATCCAGAAGGCTTCTGTGTTGACTTTTTCTTCAGGATCCCCTCAGTCTGACACACAGCAGACCACAGACAACTGGGTCTCCTCATTTAATGTCCAGGCACTTTTCTTGCTCTGTGACCCTTGTATCTCTTGGGCTGCAATAGCTGCAGCTGGTCAGGCACTGCCCAGAGCCTCCCACCCATTTCCCAACAAAAGTGAAAGAGAGGAACTCTGACATGAGGAGGACTCTGCTTTGAGGCAGGGAGTTGCATCTTTAATGCATTGCCTTAAGGCAGCTTCCATAAGAGAGGAAATAGTGATTCAGTCCATGGGCCATGTGGCTCAGTTTTCTCTCTCTCTCTCAAAACCTGAAGTAGATCCCTTTGAAAAATGAATCGAAGCAAACTCCCTTTTTTCTCCTGCAGCAATGTTTTCATAACCATCACTTGTATCTCAACTGATTTGTTGAGCTTTGAAATCACTTGAAATCAAGTAGTTTGCTTTGTGGCTTATTTAGAAACTCCCAGGATCTCCCTTCCAGGTACTTGGCCTGTCCCTCCTGAACCTACAGAAACGTGATGCAAGCAGCACCTGTGTTTCCCTCTGCTTTGTTCAGTGTCTTGCTAAAGCACTGCATAATATCTGGAAGATTGCCAAGTCTGCCTCCAGCCAGGCCGACTTTGAGAGACCCCTCTGGACTTCATTTGCACAGGTGCAGCCCCAAGCACAGAGGCAGATTAACAGCACTTGTACCTCGAGCTCTCAGCTAAACTCCATGTAGGAGCTGGGAACTCCAGAGAGACATTAAAAAACTGCAGGAGTTGTTGCAGACATGGGAAATTACAGAAGGAGAGGGCTTGCACATATTAGATATATATTATATGTGGAAATAAGAGACTGATTGTAATTAGTGGAAAGATTTAAAGGACTTCAGCAAGCTTTGGATCAGATCATACTCTTTTTTTTACTTTGGGTACAAAGCTTTTGCTAGTACAAGGTAAACTGGTTTAAGTATTTCCTGTGAGTCATTGAAAAGTAAATGAGGTATTTAATGCAACTGCTATGTTCATTTCAATGGATATAATCTAACACCAGCCCAACGACACAGGCAGAATTATATAAATCACTGCTGAGCTAGTAGCAACTGATAAGATAATTGCTAGAACACCATTTACAGGAAAGTAGTCTGTGTGAAAAAGCAGTGTTGGATTGATGCTTATTTAATTGCTGTATGACTTCAGTTCTGAACCCTTGTTTATTAACCTTACCTGCCTAATTTAAATAATGGGATGCTGTGTGCTTTTCTGTGTCACAGAGAATATTACCAGGTGCTGGTCTCAATATAGAAGGAAATGCTTGAGGTGTACTTAACTGTGCAGGAACTCTGCTCCTAAAAATTAGAATTTTTGAGCTAAAAGCATGTTCCACTTTTAATGAAACACAGAAAAAACTTACCATTGAATTTCTATACCTTCTACCACAGGTACAGAATAATCATGACAAAAGAAAATGTTCCAAATAGCCTTAAAAAAAACCCCTGCAAACCTAAATTGGGGATCCAAAGTGACAATGGCTTCTCAGGATTATTACAATGGAATATTGGAATTCTTTTTAGGCAATCTGCAGTCATAAAATGTAATCAGGTATGTGTAAGAAGTCAGTTTGATACATCCTGGATAAAATGAGGAGAGAAATGTCAAAAGCATTTTAATTTAAGCCTTGTCTCTCAAACAAAAATTATATAATTGCTTGCAAGTGGAATAACAAAATGCAACCGAGGTTCTTAAAATATGGTGATTTGTAAATAATCAAAAAACTGTCCCCATGATTGCTAATTTAAGTGAAACCTGAGCCACTAAAAACCTAGAAAAATGTCAAGGGCATTGCCAATAGCTTTGATTAGCAATGAAAAAGGGAAACAAGAACAGGCTAATGGTAGGAGGACATAAAATATTAAAAAGGAGCTATTGATTTAAATATCCTATTGCTAAAACTAAGTAGCAGTAGCTATTGACCAAATAGTAGCCTGTATGTTTCTGACAATGTTTCAACCAAACTATTAGTATTCATCTGATTTTCCCAGTTGTCTTGTAAATGCTACTTATTCTTTATTTTAGCGTGGTTTTTTCATTTTTATTTTCCCTTTTTTTTAAATACGGGTTTTAAAAGCAGTATAAAGTATGAGAATGAACACAGCAGCCTGTTTGCAAATAATTACACAGTAATTTATATTTCTGGGTTTAGGAATATGTAGAAAAGGGAGAAAATAATATGCATTATTCTAGGGACACCTTTTTCATATTTCAGTTCCCAAGGAAAGGCATCAGTGTGTACATATATCCAAGGTGCAAGGCTATGCATCTGTGAGCTGCCAGGATATACCTTTGCCAAACACTGGAGATTTCTCCAGCAAGACAAGGAACAGGAGATGGGAAGTTCTTCCAGGAAGATGAGATATCCCTTTGATTGTTCACAGGGTTTGGACTGCAGGAAGGGGGAACAAGTAGAGAAGTAACCCTGAGCTTACCTCCTGACTGGTGTTCCTCTGCTCCATTCCAAACTTAGATATTTGCAGCAAAAATACACACCTGCAAGGCTTCACTGCCAGCTTGTACAACAGATGCCCATGCCAGGGACGTTTGCACATCATTAGAAGATGGCATAATGCTTCCAAGCACAAGGTTTAGCTGCAGAGGAGGTCATTCAAGGGTGCAGTTATTTCCCAGATAAGCACATGGCGTGTTTGTCCTTCAGCCTCGTGCCCCTTCTGTGGGTGGTTACAAAACAAATGATGAAGTTAAAGTCACCTTTCTGATATAGTGAACCTCATTACAGGACAAAGTTAATTACTTCAGAGACTTCTGTGCAGTTTAATTCTTTGCACAGATATGGAAGAATTAAGGACTATCTAATATTATTCTTGAGGAAAACACCAGTGGAAATTCTAGACAAACTGAACTCCAGCAAATGCCAATCCTATTTTTCACTGACTAAATCTGCTGTACCATACATCAACTTCAAATAAGTTGTGTAATTATATTAAGTGTTGCAGAAAATCCTTTAAATAGTCACAATGAGGTTATGAACCTAATGTTTTTATTTAAGAAGAAAAAAAATATACAGATTTATTGTGAATTAAAATGAAAAATTTATTCTTCACAAACTGTGATAACTTCTAATTAGAATAGCACAATGAGTGCATAACACACCTCAGTGAGGGCTGGAGCTGTCAGCAGAAACCTTTAGGAGCTATTCTGTAAAAACACTATTATAATTCAAGATTTTCCAAGTGGAAAACTTCACATGGACACACATATATTTTCCTATGATAGTTTCTCTCCCTGGAATCTTACTAATGAGTTGTGATTGCAAGCTGAGTCATCTTTAGGGCCTAACATTTCAATTGGTGTCAAGTAATTTGTAAATTGTTTTTGGAATCGTCCAATGCAAACAGAAAAAACACACAGACTGCATATCCTTACAGTTCTTGGTAACTAAACTGGAAACATCATGGAAGAAAACTATTGATAAGAGAAATTTAGTTGTTAGAGTTAGAGCTTACTAGAAAATTCAAGGCAGCAGTTTCATAAGCTGAAGAGGTAGATAATTTCACAGGGGAGTGTAGGTACTGATTGCCAGAAGGAGGATGTTTTGTGTGATTTCAGAATCAAAGAAAATAAAGCAGTATTTTAAAGACCAACACCTTCTAGAACCAAGATAAGCATTCTAATTATACTGAGATGGACTTAATGCATTAATAAGTCAATGGATCTCTCAGATAACTATCTACAATTCTACATGGCATTTTGAGTCTTTACTTTGTAACCTCAAAACTTGAGACTCTGAGGATTTTTTTGCATGCTTAGTCTGTACCATGATAATGATAGGGGTCTTTGTGGTGTGCTGAAATGCAAAAATCAATGTACTTAAAGAAAATAAGTATAAATAGAAAATACTAATATAGGAGTGGATTTAAGCACTGGAGAATGTAGTATAAAAATAGTTTCACACTACCAGTGATGCAGACGGGATGAGCTGTCTTTTAAGTCCATTAACTCGGTGACTCAGTGAATCAGATAAATATCTAGAACTCTACATAACAGTCAGTGACTTCTTGCTTTCTTCCTGTAGCCTCTAAAATAGCTATTTTTTTAACTCTAGCTATTTATAGCATCCTTTCTTTCCTGAGAGTGATCTGACAAGTATATAATGTAGAAATCAATGAGGAAGCAAAATACTCCTTTCAGATTCACCCTTGCCATCACTGGCTGATTTGCAGTTGTGGCACAGGGACTGCTGTGATGAGAGTAGACATGGAATAATCTCTTCAGGAATAAGATTAGAGGTGCTTTGATGTGGCATATTAAAATGTGGGTGCAGGTACAGAAGTAGATGAAAGGTGTTTCATTTTCATATGAAAAAAGTCTGCAAACATGATGCTCAATTTTCCTTGACTTTTAAGTAAAGGGAAAATTGAGAAACAAAGGAGTCAGTTTGGTTTCAGAAGGAATGTTCTGTGGTATTCATGGTACATTCACATGTAAAGAGTCACACTGGCATCAGTGAGTGAGGCATGCACGCAGACATGAAGAAAAGTTTCAGCTTTCCCAGGGATCACTCCCTGAAAAAGATGATGATGATTTACTCCTAGATGTGCCAAGGGAAAGTGGTCCCCAGACCATGACACTGTGTTCAGGTAGCTGAGAGATCCACAGTGATAAGTTTTTGGCCTGCATATCCTTAATAGCAAATGAAGTCCCAGACAGAATGTACTCAGAAAAAGTTGTGGCCAAGCTTCTCAACAAGCTCTGCAGAGCTGATATTTTTTTACGAGACTAAATTTGTATATTCAGACACATGGGGTCATTTCTGGTGGTGTCCTGTGCAGAGCCAGGAGCCAGACTTGATGAACCTTGTGTGTCCCTTCCAGCTTAGGATACTCTATGATTCTATGATTCTATTCAATTCCCTTTTGGCTTAGCAGAGACCTTTTCCCTGCCTGATGATGCAGAGCACATTTCTCTTTTTCCCACAGACTGAGTGGCACAGTGAAGCCAGCCAGAATGCGTAGAATGCAGAGGACAACATTTTGTCTCTGTTCTGGGCAACACTGTCACCTGCCTCTGCTGGACTCCCATTCCTCTCCAAATTACTTTAAGGCATGTTTCTGTCCTTTGCTCTACCACTGCCATGGCTCCCAGAGGTGCAGTTAGTGGCAGAACAGCCCTTGCATACAGAAATTCAATCGAGGTGATCACTGCCTGGCACACAGGACTCCCTACAACATGAGTCATGCTGCAGAGTCACACCTTTCCCTTTATCAGCTGTTCCCACCCTCTAGGGCATGAAATATGAATTTAAACTGTTGTCTGTTTGTTTGTTTTTCATACAAAATAGTATGGATGAGCAAAGTATTCTGTGGGAAACGTTTGCTCAAGGAAATAAAATATTTTTCAGGATACTGCAAGCCTAAGCAATTACTTGTTCTGACTGAAAATTTTTGGGGATAATGAAAAGGTATGTCTATTTTAAATGATCTTGTGAATATTTTTGATGTTCAGACACACGGACTACCAAGTTTCTTTCCCAATATCTACCAAATAATGCAGAACAGAAAAAAATATGGAAAAAACCCCATTAATTTGGACACAAATGAATTAACCTAAAAAAGAGGACGTAATCTTTGTGTGTGTATCCACCCTAATAAACAGTAGCCATTTTGCAGAAATCTCTATGGGATTGTCCAGGGAATTTGTTGTAACCTGTGGTTAATCATTGATCATCTTCCTATGCAAAACTGCAAGTCGCATGACTTGGTGAATAGCATATAGGAGAAGAATGTAATAAGTAAATATTTAGCCACTAGCTTATTATTTCCATTCGTATCATGTAGAGTAAACAGACTGTGTACCAACTGCCACTTCCTTAATAAGGAAAAAAGGTAGTAATGCCAATAAAAGGTGATTTTTATTACAGAATAGGTTGCATATTTTTCATGCTTTAGCTTCACTTATTATATAAGGACTCTTCTACTACTGCATAGTTTAGGCATTGCTTTTGTTTGCAGTACAGTTTGTATACTTTTTTGAAGTGTTGGAAAAAATCTGTGAAGGGCATGCCTTAAAAAAGAAATGAGGACTTTAGAACTACCTCCAAGTATATAAAAATAAGTGCCTGAGAAATGCTCTGAGCACTTTACTTCTGTATGTTTCCTGTTAAATATTGTTTCCAGTATACAATCTGTGTGCTTTAAAATATTACATGCTGTTATGAAAACAAAGAGGTCTACAATGATCTCATTGCATGATTTATAATTATAAATGTAACCACAGATGCTTCATTTTCTGAAGATCCTCCTGAGAATCAAAACAGAAGTAGTTGACCTTAGCACCTGCACCCAAACACAGACTTGGAAATATGTGTCATTATATAATCAACATGAGCAAGCCATTTAGTCAAAATTGGGAACACCCAAAGAAGCTGTGCACACTCAGATGGAAAGACAAAGAGCGTGGATACTAGTGTGTTGCAAAACACACACAGTGTAATTTTTACATGGAGTAAAATGCTGAAAATACTTTTAAGTAACTTCAGCTGTAACCAATACTTCTTTTACAGTGGAATGTAACTGTAGATATATTCTGATTCACAGCGTCCTGTTTTACAGAGTACCTGCTCTAATACAGTCCAACATAAAGCAACAAGCAACTCAAGAATGCACTTTTCTTGATTAATCAGTATTTAATAATCATCTTTCCTTTTTTCTCCTGCTCTAAAGCTCTCAGACATCTGGGCAGTCTACTGGAAAAAGTTATGAGACATATGTGACTAATCATTAATCACCATTAACAGCCAATAGTCAAATCAGATATACTTGGGGAAAAAAAAAACCACAAACAACCTGAAATTTATTTCCTAAGCTCTTTGGCACAAGATTAAGGACAGCAAAATATGTTTATGGTGATTATAGTGAACCTGTGAATAATTCCCAGGTACCTTCCTACCTGTGTGAATTATTCACAGGTAGGAAGAGGATTTTTTGGCCATTACCGTGGTCTCATAAGTCTTACAAGAGTGTGAACTTCCCAGGCAGACACGACACAACAGCAGTATCCTGTGTGTTCAGCAGTTATCTCAATCCACTTGGCTCAGCCCAGTGGGAGTGGGAGCTATCCCAGCTGGGGAAGGAGCTGCATCCTGGTCTGAGCAGGAGTGCAGCTGACCTGCCTAAAATCTGCTGGACTAAACATCATCCCCAAGTTCAAGCCTCAGCTAATGACCACCTACCTTCAGTTTAACTAGTTCTTAACAGGAGATACTGCTTGGTGAATGAGAACAGGGAAACATTTGAGCTGTAACTTTAGATAAGAAAGCATGAAAGGTAAGCAAAACTAGCAAAGAAAGACCAGAAAGATACAGGTTAAGGTCACATGATAAGACCAGTGATAGCACAAAGCCAGTTACTGGGTGGCCTGCCCAAGGTGAAAAGAGTTCTCACCACCTTTCCAGAGAGAATTTTAAAATAAATCTGCCAGTGCTAAGCTGGAATACTGTTTGGATTTTCTTGGAACCAGACTGGTATTTAATTTCCCATATCCCCAACTCCCTTACACTGTATTAGCTTTTCATTTCCTTGTGTTGGTCTAAAAAACATAGAGGTGATTAATTTCCTTCAAATTGTTAGCTGAATGCATGGAATAAACATGTAGATTGGGATACCTTAGGGTGAAGTTTTGGGTTTCTTACAATATTTCTTCCTGAAATGCCACATTTATGTATGTTCTTGAAGAAACACTGGAAGAATTTGTTTATACAACAGTTTTGAGGGCCATCCTCTTCCATTTTTGGCCAATCAGGTAAAGAGAAAAAATAAATCTGAAGAAAGGACCATTCCTCAGATATTGGCACAAATTGTTTACTTATGAATAGTTTTCTCAACACTCAGTTTCTGATCCATTATGGATTTGAAGCTTCTTGGATAGTGGTGAGTGGTAAGTTTGGGCTTTGACTTCTTTATTACAAGTAATTTTTCATTGCAGTAATCTATTGTTGCTGTCTACTTAGCCACAGGATATCTCATTGTTTTTGTGTTTACACCAAGCTGATAACAATGCTATCTCACATAATAACTTAGCATAACATTTTAAAAGGTTTCAAAGCAAAAAATCTAGTTACTGGATTTCTTCAACCAAATAAATACCATTGATGATTATTACATTCTCATTTCTGCAGACTTTTTTTGCAGTTAGTGCAGACAAAAGTACACTGAGTTTCTTTCCTGAGGCTGTCAGGAAAGGGGGGATGAGAAGCCCCCCAGGCAAAGTTTCCCATTCATCCAGCTGACCTGTGGCCATCCTGTGGCTGATGGGGACAGTCCCTTCTTTCCCTGTTGCCCTGGCTATGGTTTCCTACTGTCATGCTGGTGTTGGCAGCAGCAGCAATTATGCAGCACATGGCCAACTTGCTTCAAGCCACTCCTGAGTGTTACTCCACAGCTGTGTGGTGTTTTATGAGCCCATTTTCAGCTTTGCTCATGAGCTGGTCCATCTCTCCCTGTGGCTGGACACTGGCTGGTGCATCTTTGTGACCCATCTCAGAGCAGAAGTGAAGCCCAGACCCAGCAATGAGTGTGTGGGATTCTGGCCACGAGGCCACCAGGGAGGGCTCTGGCTGATGCTAAGTAGGTGTTGAAAAGGCCTCATTTGTTTGGGGAGTGCGTGGGCTGGCTGCAGTTTCCAAGGTCTGGGACACCACACCCTGGGCTGCTTTGTGAAGGCAGCAGCTGCGCCCGCCAAGGAAAAGGGAACGAGATGCAGCTGCTGCGTCCTGTGGCAAGCTCTGCTCTGCCACTCCTTAATGCATCCCAGAGACTGCCCAGGCTTTGGAAAACATGTTCCTAGCTCAGATATGATACACTGACTCTGGGTCCTTATCAAATGTTGATTCACTTTGAATCACAGATACATGTTGAATAAATTAGTTCATTAATTCATTGCAAATACAGGAAATAGCTGCTTATTACAAATGCAATTCTCTTTCAATCTTGTCATTTATCCTTTTTCGTTGTCTATAAACCTTAAATATCTTAGCCCATATGACAGAGATTTATAACATATTGAAAAGAGGGCTCTTTTAAAGGCAATCAGCTTGGGGGATATAGAAACGACAGACTTCATTTCTTTTACGAAGTCCTGTAATATAGAACAGTCAAATTAGTTTTATATTTTTTTAATAAAAAAATACTCTCCCCTGTTCTAAAAGTTTCTCTGCCAAATGTTATAGAATACTGAAAAAACATTTCAAAGTAAGGATTTATAATGGAAAGACTGATACACCAATGCTAAAAAATTCCAGGGGCTCTGCTCTTATAGAACTTCTCTTTCCAAACAAAATGGTCTCATCAAGATTATTGAAGTTGAACATTGACTATGTATTTAATTTCCAAAGTTCTGGCATAAAATATCCAGTTTAACAGAGCAGCTGTAGTCTCACTCTCCTAAAATCTTTGAAGGGCTGGAGTTTCACAGCTGTGTTTGTGACGTGGAAATTTTAATAGCTTTAGAGAAACAAGAACTGAAGTTGACACATTTGAGTTGTAAATATGATTTGATAATTATAGTGTCTGTGATCTCATGTAATAATTTTTCCTTCCTATTGCAACATTTTTGTATCAATATTTTTATGTTGCCTCACAGCTTTTATTTACATATTCTGATGTAACCAAAAAACACTACAAAGTCTTTGAAAATATTTTCCTTTGGTAATTATGGGATGCTTTACTTTAACCTAATCAGATTGCAAACCCAATTTGCTTAGTTTCAGAAATGGAAAGTTCTTTTTAAAAACTTTTTACTGTTCATAATGGATGCTGCTGGTAACTCATTAGGAAATATAAAGTGCATTTTAGCAACTCCCTATTTTATTTAGTTGAGAGCTGCAGCCATTAGAATTCAGACATTTTGACATGCTAGGATCTAGGTAAAATTTTATATATTTTTGAATTTCCAAACCAAACAATCACTTTCCCTAGTACTTCACCAATGTGATCATAATGAGCCATGACACACTTATCTTTTATGTTCTTGGGAACTTTTGTAGACATCAAGGAAAACACACTAAATGTAGTATTTTCAAAAGGAATTATATGATCTTTTTATTTTACCAAAATGTCAATTATGCAAAATTATGGCTATTATTCCTAAATTGTAGAAAGCAAATATTTTAAACTCTGTAAAATTATCTGTTGTTCTGATTTATCCCATCTTTTGTAGCCCACTCTGCAGCTGGAGCTGGCGGTGCCCAGAAAGTACTACTTTGATACTGCGATAATTGAGTGATTTTTTTAAATAGTGAAGGAAATAAAAAGATTGTAAGACTATTATTTTAATTTTAACATGATTGATTTATTAAACAATGTGTACATGTTATTAGGTAACTGAAACAATTATTTTGGAGCACTACATCTTACAAGAAGCATAGGTCCAACCTTACCATACTTTACTTTTTATTGATTAAAGAGGTAAAAAAGAGGTATTTTTTTCCTAAAGCTTTCTTGCAATGCCACATCAAATAGAGGCCTTTAAAAATATCTCATGGTTTCACCATTATTTATTGCCAACCTCAAATAGCATCCTCATATGACCTGTTATCTCCCTCTTGTGTATCTGATGAGCTGATGGAACTGAAATGTCCTTCTATGGGCTGGATAGTTTAACTCCTCTCAGTCCTAAAATCCTGAAAATCCTAAAACTAAGAAAAAAATCCCTCAGTTTTCAGAATTTCCGAAGTCATGTTCCTACAACGGAATAGACTTTGGCATTCACATCTGGCTTTAGATGTCAATGTCAAACAGCCTGGTTTTGTTGTGTGGGAGGTCAATGGTAATAGTGAGCATTTTCCATTTCAAAGATTCACCTTTGTGTGGATGCCTGAAATCAGGCACACAAAGCTGAAAAGTCAGATCAGTATTCGCCAGAGTATATTATTTGCCCCTGCAAGAGTTGCTGTGGTGCTTACCTTGCCCATTTTATTTTAGAAGAATTCTGGTCTACCAGATGAAAATGCCAAAAGAACTTGACTTGTTCAATATTCTCACAGCTCTCACACTGAAAACTAGTTATGCTTCATCTGTGGATCATAATCCTTTTCCTTGACTAATATGCACAAGTGATCACAGAAATACCTGGGACCTATTGTTTAAGAAATTAATTCTACTGGGGAAAGAAGTGGAACTTACCCTCTGTGTAACATAACTTCCCCAGTCTCCTAAAAACTTAATAAGTAATTCAAGATGGTGGGGTTTAATAAGGTTTTTGAATACAATCTCTAAGCAGTCTCAATATACATTACATCTGCATTTAAGTCATTATTCTGTCACTTGAAAAATCTTGGGCTGTTGTCCAAGAAAAACCAGATGACTTTAGATACTACTGTGAAATCATCCAATTATTCAAAAAATGTTTGCACTTATCTTGGCACCATTAGATATCACTAAGCCAAGAAGATGTCATAATTGGAATACACTGGAAATAAACTAACTGGTATTCTGTGCAGATCCCAGTTAGTTTCACAATACGTTTGGAATAGTCACCGGTCATTAAAAAAAAAAGCTTGCAAATTGCACTTAAAAACCTTTCCTTTAGAAGACAAGGAAATCATCAGAATACAAATGTCCCATTATTTAGGAAAATAAATAGTTGAGTTCATAGTGACTGTAGATCTTCTGTATAAGAATTCTTACATGGCCTTATGCTAAAGTTTGATATGAGTTTTATGAAACTTTGGCAACAGTTCCAGTCCTATGGTAAAGCTTCCTTCACCAGGCACTCGTTGGACTACTGTGTCCAGGCCTGCCACCCTTGACCACAGTCATAAACCATGTAGGTAAAATCTTGCTGCTTTTAGAACTTGGCATCAATCCATGTGCTGACACCCTCGTCTGGGAAGTGTACCTCTTTTCAGAGAGGACTGAGGGGCTCCCCAGTGCTGTGCTTCTGCCTAAACAGACAATAGATGCCTGTGGAAAACAACAGTAGGTTGCAGTAACTTCTCTCTCAACATTCAGTACTTTGTGGACAACAAACATGGGAGTAAAGGGGAACTTTCTTCCAGAGCCTCCTTATCTCTGGTAGCCTCCTTGCCCCTGATTTGCCCAAACCTGTTTTTCTTATCCCAGTGGCTCCTTGTCTTTAATCCTTTCTGCTTTTGATTTCTTGTGTACATACTGCATGGGCAGGGCTGTGCATGAGAAAATACATTACTAACGTTGCTCTTTACCTTCCCAGGTACATGTGATGATTCAGATATTATAAAAATAGGCTTCACAGAAGTTTCCCAACAAGTCCTGTCTCACCTTAGCAAGAAGCAGAATCCACACAGAATTACAATCTACCCAAATAAAGTGGGAAGAGTTCTATGGGTACAGACCAGATTTATCAGGATTCAAGTCATCACCATGTACAATTAGCTCCTGGAAACAATCTCTTGTAAAGAATGAGAAATGCATTGTGATACTACAAGAAGAGAAGCCCCTAACATGTATAGTCCAAATACATGTGATTTGAAGTGATTTTACTGTGAATTTATTAAAACATTTTCAATAGATCCCTAAGAAATGGTTGTCTCCTATGAATGTTCTGATGTTCATGTCCACAAACTGAAAGACAGGCTCAGATTATCATTAATTTTCCCATGCTTTTATCACAAATAATCTAAAATTCTATCTATTCTACCTATTAACCTAACAATATATAGTTCCAGCCTCTTATTATGACATGGTAAGGTGTAATTGATTTGTAACCTTACTTTGGGCCACTGACTTAAGCAATCAAATACAGATCCAGGTGTCTTCAGACAGGGAGCCTGAAAAACATGTGTTTTCTCCTTCCACTTTTGTTTTACTGAAGTCAAATGAATGAAACCCCTCTCAGATTCCACCTTTCCCTAGGGAAAAAACCCCAAAACATGTTAAGCTGTGATATGGTAAGCATCTTCCTTTTAACTACCCATGATCCAGACTAGTGTGTACAAAATGCACTCTTGTTCTGTTTTTTGGATGTCCAGATATTAGTAAACTTGTTCTACTCAGTCATCAGGTCCTGCCTGACTTCTTCTCCCATGCAGATGACAAAGTTTCTCAGGACCCAATAGTGATTTACAGGGTTTGCAGATTGGGCACTGTTTCTTTGGGATATAAAAACATGGCATACAGATGAGAATGGGAACTTCGTCACCTTTCAATCACTCATTCATACAATAACTGAATGCTTTTATTTGCACACCTTTTGTGATGGGATATCTTATGCCCTCTAAACTGAATCTCCATACAAAAGTGCATTCTACATATTGGGACATAAACGCCAGGTCCTGAGAAAGACATACTGCAATTTCATCCCCAAAAACAAAATGAAAACAAGTGTCATTGGCTTGCTAAGAATATCTGTTTCTGTGACTGAGCCCTCAACAAAATCTGAGTATATAACAAACACCTACCTGGCTGACATTTGGTGTTAATTATTTGCTAGCAGTTACCACACAGTGATCTGGCATCACCCTTTTCTCTAAATTTAGAACAGGAAATGAGTGCATTAACTGACAGAGCACTCCCATGAGCACTTCAGGCTGAGACTGCCACTGAAAGGGGTGACCCTGCATCACTTCCATCCCTGCTGCTCCCAGCTCCTGCCCCAGAGCCATCCTCCACCCTTCACACAGGAGTATCTTGAGTGGTCCCTCATGCCATGGGCTGAGGCACAAAGCTGGGTGAGAGCTACCCTTGCAGAAACCCCAGCACACTGGGTGGGCACACAAGGAGCTGTGCTGGTCCAAAGCAGGACATGATCTGAAAAGAGAAGGAGGAACCACTGAGAAAAGTGGAGGATGTGGTGCACTTGCTTTAGCTTAAGATAACTTCAGCCACAGGAAACTGCAGCAGCAAACATTGGCTTCTGCTTCACACATGAAGGGACTGAATTGCATTATAATCGCCTTATTTATTACCAGATATTTTTATTTACAGCTGAGGAAGGTCAGGTATATTTGCCACTTTCACAGTTACTTGTTATGGAACAATAACATTAGCGCCATCCAAATTCAATTTTTGCTTCTGAAAATCTTGTTGTTTTTGGTTAGCATCCATTGACAAAGGACTCTGCAGCAAGTGTGATCAGCCTGAATATCCATGAATAGTTCCTGGGGAATTTACACCTGCCCTTCTTAATGAATTTACCCCCAGAGATTTCTATACAGTCCTTAATGGTAATGGCTTCCCGTTGCTTACTTTTCCCTGTAAAAGACTTCGTGAGGACCTTCACCCTTTACAGTTACCTACTGTTCTTGTGGGAGACCACAGTACCTAAGTTGGGTATATGGTATAACTCATATTAATAAACCTGGATGGATTTCCAGACTTTGTAGTTTACAACTTGCCTTATCTTTGACAATCATTATTTTAAATGCTTATTACATTTTCCTAGCACATATTATGAGAGTTTACTCCATCCAATTGAGATTCTCAATTATTTATTCCTCACAGCTATGTCTCTATTAATCCTCATTTATTCAGTCATCTGTAAAAATGCCATTATCTCTGATTCTCATTCAAAGTGTTGTTGAAAGCAGCAGTACTAGCTCCCAGCTCTCTATTTCATTATTGCTCAAAAATTTAACAATGGGGAGAATATTCAGGGGGACAGATCAGAGAGAGCTGCCAAACTTCTGACTCAATCTATGACAAATTTTGGCATAGGATAGCAGCACATTTTTAATGAACAAAAAGCAAATAAGTTGTTTGTTTTGGTTTTTTTTAAGGAAAACTCAGTTTGTTCACTCAGTACACTTTACAAATGAAGAATAATTCACTTGCACCCAAACACAGGGCTAGGAGACAGGAGGGACAAATGATCCCTCTGTGACCCTTGTGAATTTTCTGTAACTCCTGCTTCCTTGTAGCTCACTGTCTGTGGAGTGAGAGTCATCCTTTCTGTGTTTGCTCTGGTGATTTGACATTGAGACATAGTACACATCCTTTTCTCCTCCCAAACTGAAATAAATTCACAACAATAAGACCTGTAGGTACTGTGTTGCCCACATCTCTTTATGTCCAGGAAATATCTTGGGCAGCTTCTTATTCAGCTTTTTGCTCTCTTGTGCCTCTGTTACAAGATCCTGTCTGAATCTGCCAGAACCAAAAAGTGATTTTATCTCCTACACTTTGAATGATGCCAAGATACATTCATCTACCATTAACAAGTCACTAGAAAGAAACCAGGTCATCATTATTCCTCTCCCAGCTCCACCCATTTTGCTTGCAATTCAAACTGTTGTAATTCAATCTCCAACAAAATTTCTGAAAATCGTGTGCGTCAAAGGGGTATTTATGCAACACCCGGAAATGTTTCATCCTATTCTCCAAACTGAAGTCAGCCAAAACATGTGGAGCCTGACTTAAGGTGCAGAGCAGTTGAAGCTCATATGGCAGTTGGTTAGCAATGGGTATGCAAACAGCAAGGGAATATTTTTCATGTTTCAAGGATAGAGAAAACACAATGGGGTTGTAAATTACAAGGAAATGTGAGCATCTTTCAGATCAAAACTGTTTGAGCAGAGTGGTTCCTGATAATGCTGATAAAATCACTTACTGTGCCCATGCTATAACCTGTGTTATGGACTGCAGTGAGTAGCCATTGCATTTTCCTTTAGGAGAACACTACTGGAAAATATCTAGAGGCTGCAAGAAACCAGCAGCTGTAAAAAAGCTTTTACTCAGTCATGTGTGACAGCAGATTCCAAATCTTTAGCTCATTTTTCAGTGGAAGAGGATGAAGAGGGATAAGCATAACATCTAGCCAAGTGTCATGCCAGATTTGCTTCAGTATTCAAGAAGGATCAGGCCCTGATTTGCTCAACAAAGGGCTGAGCATCACATACCTGTTTTACCTGAAAGCAAAAGGGACCATGAACAGTTAAAGACTTCACTGAGATCCATAAGATAGGCTTTAATTTTCATTTTCCTGCTCTGGCCCTTAAGCTCTCTGTTAATAGTGTACCTGAAAGTATCATTGCATGTAAGTATTTTGCATGGTAATCCACTTTACACAGACAATGAAGTGAAGATATGAGAGTTCAATGGAACTTTGCTAGAGAAGACTTGGATGTTTAGCCCATGCAGTGGTAAAAGGCAGATGAATTTGCTTCTTTCTTTCACCAGCAATACTTAAAACTGCTGCAAGGGTAATGGATTTGTCCAAACAAACTGAATACCATTACTCAACAATCAGACGCTCTCTTTTACTTCTTTTGAATCATAGTGACTTAATAATTGAAAAGAAATCAAAAGCAAATTAAAAAGTACTTTTCGTCCTGAAGTAAATGTTTTCCAAAAAAATTTCTTGCTGAGGACAAACACTCAAGGGTACTTCTCAATTCAAGTTTGGTGAATACACTGTTGGCTACATATGTGATTAAACTAACTTTATTTTTACGTTTTAGAAAAAGTTCATTAATTTCTGCCTTTATGGTGCTAAATAATTAAAGCTGAAATGGATTTTTAATCACACTGATGATTATAATTTATTATTCACATATACACATGGTTAAAAGATAAGCATAAATTCGTATAGATATTAAATACTGTATATACCTCACACAAGAAGTGATAGATGTTTTATGGTTGTAACTCAAGATAAATTTACATTTTTACAAAAGCAAACTAAGAAGAGAATCGGGCATTAAAAGCATATTCTTCAGACTAAAAGAGATATTTTGCTATATTATCATATTTTCATATATTAATTACGTATTAGATACTATATATTATATAAATATACATTATCAGGGGAGAGATATTTATAAGCCAAGTGCTACAATATTGCAAAACAAGTCAGAAAAATATTTCAGGCAGCAAGTTTCATTTTCCCCAGCAAATTACTTTTCTTTGTTACATTATTTGTATCTTCAGATAAGCACTTTCAAGATTTTTGGTTTCCAGCTATTAACCATAAAAACAAATCCCCATCACACGGGAAGTCTTGAAGTCTTCTTTAGTCACACCAGGAACATCACAGTAGCTTGTAGACAGAACTGAAACAGCTGCTACCAGGATTAGATGAGTTACCAGGGCCTAAAGAATCTACATTTCCTGTATTCTTACAACATCTTTATATTTCAATAGCTGTACCTTTTAAGCCACAATTATATCTTTAACAGAACGTTAGAGAACCAGTATGCATAAAAGAAATTTGAAGTCTCAGCATATTTAAAGGAAATGGAATTTGAGATAGCTGACTAAATTGAGAAATACCTTTTTATCAGCTTTGCAGCAAAATGGCAATTTTTTTCTGGCTCTATGTGAAACAAAGGGCCATTTTCTTCATACAAAATGTAACTACAGGAATTTGACATATTTTCTTGGCAAAATAATCAAGTTAGGATGTGCAAATCATGCTTTTTTAAATTTAGGTAATTTGTGAAAATACATTATTAGTCAATGCTGGAACTTTATTATCAGTGCAGTCTGCCGCTGCCAAATGAACCATAAATAAATCTTTTGTCTCAGCAACATCTTGTGGCATTGGGAGTTAGTCTGTGCTCCAAAGTGTCAGTGTCTCACTAGAGGATTCTGGAGGTCTGTGCCCCATTCCCAGCACCACTGGGGAGGAAAATGGAGAGGAGTCAGATATGAATAAATTAATTTCAGCCTGGAAAAAACAGGGGGTGGGAGGAAGATATTTCAGTTTTTTCCTTTGTTTCTCACCATCCAACTCAATGTTACTTGGCAATAAACTGAATTTTCCCAACTTGAGTTGAGTCTGTTTTGCCTGTGATGGTAATTGGTAACTGATGTCTTTGCCTTTATCTTGACCACGAGCTTTTCCATGGTATTTTCCCCTCCAGCCCTGCTGCAGAGGGGGAATGAGAGAGCAGCTGGGTGGATGCCTGGCAGCTGGAGGAGGCCAACCCACCACGTGCTCTGGGATAGTTTCTGTTCCGTTTTATAAGCAACAATAACTGTTTTCTTTTACAATATACTGCCATTTCTTAAATGTTTTTAGTGCAGCTCAGACAATATTCTCATTCCACAGTGCTGCAAAATATGGAACTTGAGAACTATGCAGATGGGGCAGAGAGAAACACATGCCAGATGCTCTCTCTGGGACTTCTGGTTTATCTTGTCTTTAGTGACTTTAATCATTCTTACACTTCCTATGTCTGATACAATCCCTGGAGCCAAGAGATCCCAGAAATTACCTCACAGATGTCATACATTTGCAATCAATTTGTTTAGCTTAAAATATTTTAATACCATGAAAGACAAACCTTGAAGACAAGTCTTTGAAAATATCATAAAGCTGAGTTAATATTTTAAAGAACCAATCATTAATTTAATAGACAAATTATTTTGCAATTAAAATATGTCTGTGGGTTAATATTTTAATGAGCTAAATAACTGAATAAAATGAAAAATGCACATACCAGCACACAAAGAAACCACAGCTAATAAGTGGCTAAGTAAAAATTTAGAAGATAAAAAAGATGCAAGGTACCCAAGACTGCATTGCCCATAGGCTGCAAATACAATTTTCCTGAAGTCACCAGGAAATCCTTACCCTGTATATGGAAAACTGCCAAGACCAGACCTCATGAAATTCATATGTGGTCCCAACAGACCATATAAGAATCTCAATGTGCAATGAATTTAAAAATAATTGCGAATGTAAGGCCAAACACAACTACTGAGGAAAAAAAAAATAGATTCTACTGTATGAGTACAGACATCCATATTCTTGCCTATTTTTTCATTATACTATCCTTTTATTCCACAATACTGTTGGAGAACTGAGGACCATTATTAGATCCATCCTGGTCTGCTTCAAGCAACTTTCCCTATGCCAAGCTCAGAAAAACTGCATCTTACTGAAGCAAGTTCCAGGTGTCAGCTGATATAATGATCTCAGCTGGTCATTGATTTTGTTTGGCAATATTCTTTTCAGATATGTTGTCTTTTGTCCCTTTTATTTATTTATTTGCTTTTGTGGCCATGGCCATGATCATTTTCTGACCCAAGAACCCAGTATAATCAGCTGCATCTCCAATCTATTTCCATTTGAATAGACTTTCCTGAAAAAGGAGTACTAAAGTCTTAAGACCTTAGTGATTCTTTGGCAAAGAGATTAATAATAATTGGAATTAAGAAGTCTCTGCTCAATACTTTGCTGGAGGTAGAAGGGACCACCATAGGGCCTTTACTGAAAGGCAGGACAAATTTCTGTCAGCATTAGTAATGGGCATTTTGTGTCTTTGCAAAAAAACCCCAGTGACCAAAGGATGAGATAATCAAGAGAAAATAATTTATCACACAGAAAAGATCCTAAAAACGAAGTCATGGTCTTTCCAAAAGACAGAACTAGGTCCAATTCAATATCCAAAAGACAAATAATGTATTTAATCTGTGTTCAGAAGATTTCCACAGGACCTATTAATCACTCAAATAATACCGAAGTCCTCAAAACAAACATTGTGTAAACTTTCTTCAGACCTTTTGAACAGGAATAAACTATACTTGAAATACAGGTGCTATTACTTGGGATCTGTTTATACTGGATAATGTAAACCGTCAGGACCTTGATAAAATTTAATTTAATATTGGAAGTAATATATTTTGGAAAATTAAGTAACATCCAAACTTGTGTCTGAGCCAGCCTAAATCTGAAGGTGATAAAAGGTAATTCACAAGGAAAAAAAACACCACGGAAGCAACTTCCCGTCCCATGAACCTCCCAGACAAGTTTAGGGACGACAGAAAGGTAACCTTGGCAAAACAAGGTTACCCAATGACATAAAACCTAATACTTCTATTAAAAAACCATGTTTTTCCAATTGAGTAATTCCAGTTGGAAAATCTATTTTTTAAAAAATAAAAACAAGTTTTGTGAAAGACGACTTATAAAAATACATTCCAAACTATCTGATGAGACAGGCAAAAAAGACTAATAAAAGACTAATAAAAGACACATTAATTTTCTGGCACTTGAGGCTTTATACTCTTCTTTTTAATCTAAATTATAGTTTGTTTAATATTTAATATTGATAAGTATATTACCTAGGTAGAAGTGGATTTTCTGCACAGAACATTCAGAATGTCAGTCAAATCACAACTCATGGCAGTGCTGAGGTTTATTAAAACTCCTGTGGTAGACTCAGACAAAGATTTCTGGCACCACCACATGTTAGCATCCCTGTTAACATTTTAAAAGACTAAATAAAAAGAATTTCAGTATCAAACAACAGATATATTGAAAAAGGTTGAATATTATATTTTTTCTATAGATGAAAAATCTAATTGCTGTCTACTATTTTATTGTCCCTTTCCATCAGACGTACCACGAGTGTTTTCAGTGCATCCCAGATGAAAAGCCATTTGCTATGTGATGGCTCTTACCATGCAGAGCATCTGCCTCAAGCCACATGCAAGGCTTGGTGAAACAGAATCAGTCTGTAGCAGATTTTCCAGCTGCACATGGCCTGTCCCAGAAGCTGCCACTTACTAGTACTTGAAATTCCAGTCTTAAACTCAGAAATCATTTATTGCAAAATCTACATACACTGAAGTGTTTGGAAAACTAGATGTTTCCTTTGTCTTAATCCTCTGCAGAATACCAGCATTTAACTGGTTTGTGACTTCCATGTGTACATACTCCTGCACCCCTGGCAGAGTGAGGGAGGAAGGTCTTATCTGAAAAAAGTTTTTCAAATTCTGTTTATCCTCCCAAGCACTTTAGGATGATTAAAAAGAAACTTTGTTGAACAGATTTATATTGGTGTAAAATCAAAGGCAGGGTGGATTAGCTAACCTTTTAAGAACAACTTTCCTCTCTTCCAAAATAGCAAAAGATTGAAAAATGGACAAGGTTGAAAAGGAAGTTGAAACTTCAGCAGAAAGGTTTTTGAAAAGAAATAGTTTCCAAAGGTCTCCCTATACTCCCTTATTCAGTCACTCACAGTAAACTGGGCAGAGATCAACACTGCAAACAAGGGAGTAAATTATAGAGTTAAATCAGAGAAGGAAATGTCCTCTCCTTTGATATACCAAAAGCAGATTGTCTTCTTCAAAACATGATGGCATCTTACACCATCTATTTCTTATTTTGCAGCCGAGATATACATACTTTTTAAAAAAGATATAGCAAAGCCAAGAACCGAGTTAAGACAGGACAACTATGAACACAAATTTTCCTCTCAGGAAAAGAGGAAAAAAAGTGTTGTCAGGGGTGAAAGGACTTGGCATGAAAACTAAAATCATTTCCCTAGTATGTGAAAGATACACACTGCAGACCATGCACTGGAAACGTGTTCCATGCCAAAAAAAGGATCCTTCTCTGTTGCTTTACCAGTTACACAGATGTAGGAATCAACAGGGGTATAGTAACCTCCTTAGCTTTATTTTAACAGTTCATGTTATGATAAAAGTCTTACAACACAAGAGCATTTAATGTGGAACCATTAGAGTCAGTGTCAATTTTCAGAGGTTAACAGAGCTTTTTTTGTAAAATAAGTTTAAAAAAAAAGAAAAGCAAAAATGTGAAATGTTCCCAGAATGAGAATTTGCCAGCCAAGATGCACATAGACTTACTTTTTATGGTCAAGTTACAACTCCTTTAAAATGTTTATTTAATGGAAATATAAATGTCAGTACAATTTAAAGAGAGTGAGTGCCATAAATAGAGAATTGAAAGGTTTAATTGTCCTTTCCAGGTGCTCTCTTCAGAATTGCTTTCCTTGGCAACCCTTTCTTGTAGTTTTCCATGTTGATTAGCACCTTGGTCTGGGCTTTTGGGAATGTGAGCCTTTCCTCACCCTCAAGTTTTTCACAATTTGAGGATCATTGTCCTTTGCTTGGCCAAAAGTATATTTTATTCTAAGGGAAAGCAGAGTTAGCAGAACTTCTTCTCACAATCTGATAGAACAGCTGAGGCTGGACTTCTGGAGATAGTCCAGTCCAAACTAATACTCAGAGCAGGGGCTGCTGCAGCAGTTGCCCAGGACCGTATCTGGACTTCTTCTGAACATCTCCAAGGGTAGAGACTCCACAAGCTCTCTGGGCAACCTGCTTAAGTGTTGAATGACTCTCACCATAAAACATCTTTTTCTTATGTTTAAATGGCATTTCTTGCATTTCAGTTTGTGTGCTCTCTTCACCTTTTAATCCAACAGGTAATAATGAATGCTCTCAATTCCACAGAATGGAGTGTTGCACGAGAACATTTGCAGAGGGAGAAGTATTGAAGGCTTCATCACCCAACAGAATGCTCATCCTGGACTACATAGAGTCATTTACTCATCATGTAAGATACATGAAATTTGGTTAAAGAAAACGGTATAAAAGATTTCTCATTTCTTTTGGCCTCAATACCTAACATTTCCTCCACCTTTACCCCATATTGGAATGTAAATGCAATAGGAACAGTTAGCTGGAATACAGTCTGACTGGACATGGCTGCGTGTTTGCAAGCAGGACAGTCTGCAACATGGAATTCAGCAGTGCCAAATAACATGGTAAACATAAATATCACTTGTCATCAGTAATGACACAAATAGTGAAATGCGTATTTCATTGGTGAGTTGAGGCTTAGAAGTTAATCACATAGACACAGTTGTTTTTACTATTACTATCTTAAAATCCTTCCTGGACCTTCAGTAAGGAAGATACTGCTTCATTTTTATTTTTTTTTTATTATTAAGAAACTACTTGTAGTCAAGAGGAAATCTTACCCTGGGTTTTGTTCTTAGTATTTGACAACATATGTAAAATCACAGCTGGATACACTAGACCTCCTTATTTAGTGATTACATATCTAAGAGATTTCTTTTATATATTGGCTCACTTAACATTCAGCAAACACTGTGCTCATGGTACCCACACCTATATGACACTTTCTGACAAAAGAATATTAATAAGTAGTTATTCTATTAGAATATTAGACAGGTGTATCTACTCCAAGGACTCTTTGTAAGATACAGATTTATTGGCCAGGCAGAAATTTTTATGAGAGGCAGCTGTTTCTCACAAATGAAGCTGTCAATTTTGTGCCTAATATGTGCAGTTTTAAGATTAGGCTTAAGATCCTCCTCCCTTGATACATTTAAATCCTTTCAGCACCACAGCTAGTCCTAGTATCACTTCCTTATCTTAAAACTGTTCATTCGTTGTTTATGTCCTTGTAATGCTGGATGCAGAAAATAGACCGAAGAACTCATAAATAATTTAATTTAATTTCTAGTGCGACATCAGTCAAAACAAAAACCCTAACATATTTTTTACCTAAAGATCTGTCATTTGCATGACTGATAACTAGTACATGATATTACAGGAGTGATTTTCAGGAAGTGCTATATTTATATATGAAACAGAGAAGTGTAACCATTTTAACTGCTATCTGTACCTCCAATCAGTTTCTGGAGTTCACAGAAATGTACCATATGGTAGAGAGGAAGACAAACCCTGCAAAATCAAGAGCCATGGAAATTATGTCCTTTGCTTTGTTTTTAGACCAATTAGATTTGATATAAAAGGTATTATATTTATGTAATTCATTGAAATAATAAATTCCTTAAATTTATGCTCCCTAGGGTTGACCATACACACATCACAGAGCAAAGCAACCTCCCAATCCTGCCCACTAAGAAATAGTGAAATCCTGTCAAGCATCTTTGTGAAACAACAGCTTCAAATCTTCACAGCATAAACAAAAAGGGAAACAGACCTTACTTCTCCCACTACCTCCCTTCTCCTCTTTCTCTTGTCAGTTACAAGTTTTTTTCCTACCAAGACATGTATTATATAATTAGAATAAATTCCATTTGGATATGTAAATTATAAACATGAAATTTATACCACAACCTATCACGGAAATGTCTTATCTCCCTAGAAATATGTATACATACACAAACCTAAACAGAGATAGAGTTTATAGTAGTAGTAGTAGTAGTAATAATAATAATAATAATAATAACAACAATAATAATAGTAATAATAAATCCCAAACCATTTAGAAACAATAATGTGAAATTCTGGGTAAGATTAAGTTAATGGGAATTTAGTCACTGACTTTGTTGGAGTTGTTGTTGGGGTTTCTACATTCAATCTTGTTGAATACAGGTGAAAATAAAATGCTTCAGTTATTAAATCCTTGAAATCCAGTATTTTCCCACTAGAAGAATGCATGGCCAAACTGGATATCAATACCAGTTTATGGAATCTGTGCTCCCATTTTCTGGAGAATAACAAATCCAGAAAAAAAAAATTGTATTTAAGATGTTTTCATATGACCATTTTGTTTAGGGAGGGAAGATTGAACTCCTTCTCTTCAAGGAAGTATCATTTTCTTAAACCTGCATTTATCACCTGCTGTTCCTACTAAACCAATGTTCAGTATTGCACAAGCACAATAAAGGAGGCATTGAGCAATCTGGATTAACGTAACCTTTTTTTTTGGCATTTTCTCAAAAACATGACAAAACTAGTGGGATTGAAAAGATCTTTGTTACTCAATTATCCATGCTTGTTCCTCAAACCTGCTTAAGTCTGTGTTTTCTTGGTAAGTGCATAGGAGTTTGCCCTTGGCTTCCATGCAACACTGTCCAGGTCCAGTGTCATCCAAAAACTGTATAGATGGCATAGATGGCAGCTAGGCAGAGCAATACAAATACACTGGGAATTAAGTTCTTTACTTAGTTTTTGGGTCATTACAAATCAGTTTGGTTTAGTTTCTCCATGAATTGCTGGACACCACCCAGCTGTATGCAATACGCAGTTTAAATAAACAGAAATATAATTGAGTGTTTTCCTTTTGTAAATTGCACAGTAATTTCTCCTAGTAAATTAACTTGGTCTGAGTGGAAAGACAGTAAGTATTTTGAGGTAAATCCCCTGCCTGCAATTACATTTCAGTGCTTGAAAATTCAACAATTGGCTGATTTTTACCCAGAACATTGTATCATTTGTCAGAGGTGTTGGATAGACAGACAGACTCCCATTTATCTGTACACCAGTAACTATTCACACAACAAGCAATACAGAGAGCTTCCTAATCCTGCACTACCAATGGGTAAGGTACCCATTGGAGTAAGCTGGCTTCATTTTCCAGCCTTGTGGAACCTTTTAGCCTTTCTGAGGAGACATCACTGAGCCACATCGGTAAAGCACACTCTCTGTGGATGTGTCAAAAGAGCACTGATGTAGAATCACTAAGCAAGTCTTTTCATTGACAAATTCTTATGTGTCACCCTTAGCACTAACTTTAGGACAATTTTTCTTCCTCATTGACCGCAGACATGCAGATCCGAACTGGTTATATATCTCTCAGGTGATTTAAGCTAGGAAGAGAACAGAGTTTGTGGTCCTTAAGCCTTTGAGGGAGTGAAAGATATTCCACTAAGCAAGGCAGAGAAATACAAACGCCTCCTGTATTTTTTCCTGTATGAGGAATTGCAAAAGCACTGGCCTTGTGTTCGACTAAATGCCAGCTCCAAAGTATCCAAAGACATCACTGATCTAAGCAAAATGAAACAAGCCTCTTCATCTACCCCCATTTCTTAAGTATTTCTCTACAAAACTATGCTCATCATGTGGACTCTTCACACCTTAAATCCTCAGAAACACCTGATGTCTGTGGAATTCCTAGAATGTGCCCCTGTCTTATCTTTTCAATAACACTGAGAAGAGTTGTCACCTAAAACGCCATCCTTTCCCTCTGGATGTGCTTTCCCTAGCTATGCCCTGGAGCCAGGCTTTTTTCTCTTTTCAGCAGTGCCTAAGTACCAAACCTCCAGCCTACATGCAAGGAGCAGTTCCTAAACATTTGGTGTAAAATAAATCATTGAAAATCCCGCCTTTTCAGAATATGCCCCATTCCAGGCAGTTGAACAGTGGATGAGGAGTGCCACACCTTCAGCTTTCTGCCGTGGTAATAGCGAAGCTCATTTACACAACCAATAATCTCACCGGACTGAAGGTACGAATCTCATTGAAAAGCAATGAAGGCTGCTAAATGTGCAAAATCTATGTTAACATTAGGGCTTAATGTAGTTAAGTCTGTTTTAAAGGTGAAGTAAACCTTACATGAGAGAAGGCTGGTTTAACACGTTGCTCACCAAGGAATGTGAAACGGTTTATTCGCAGTTCCTTCCCACGAGATGATTGTGAGCAGCCCCCAAGTGTCCCCAAGCCTTGTCCCAGCACAGCCGGCACTGCTCGCCGCCTGCAGCCCGCGCCGGGCCGGCCTCACGCCTCACGCCTCACGCCCCAGCGCTGCCGCAGCGCCCGGGACCGCGCCCGCCC